>JAUMHP010000285.1:1750736-1768522 GCA_032361065.1 Enteromius trimaculatus
AGATTTTGATATTCTAGGTATTATCAAATGGCCAGAGTTTTGAGAACGCAGCAGATGTGGAGGACTATAATGTGATAAGAGCTCGCTCAAGTACAGAGGAGCTAAGCCATACAATAAACAATGTTTATATGTTAGCATTAACCTAACTTAATGTTAACGGGGTTTTTAATGTTTTTGAGAAAAGACATTAAAAACCCAGGCTAAACAGGATAAAAATTTTCCTATCCTAACATACATCAATGGAAAACTTATTTAGTCAGGTTTCAAATGATGTATAAATCTAAATTTTCAAAAAATAAACACTGTTGACTGTTACATATTATAATCTCCTGTTCAAGAAAAATGTCTTATTATTAGAAGTGTTAAAATGTAAAAAAAAGTTGTCCATCTTAATATTTTGTGGAACACGTGATACACTTCTTTCAGGATATTTACTCTCACTTTTGAACAATTTAATGTATCCTAGCAGAATTAAATAAAAAGAAACAAAGAAAAAAAAATTAAAAAGATTTTTGTAAAATATTTTAAATGATGAAGTAAGAGAAACGAGAAAGAAAAACTATAATAAAAGAGAGCTTTTTTTCCTTTCACAGCCATTTCTCTTGCTTTTAATGGCCAGCACCACACTGCCTTGTCCAGATCAACCCGACCTGGTATGATGGACTTTGAGGTGAGCTTTGAAAAGCAATTAGCAATTAGATCAAAGAAGGCGGGAGAGCGTCACAGCATTTCAACCTCACACACACAAAACAGAAATAAAAGGTCTGGTTTTCACAGGATTAAATATAGCCTTAAACAGGTGTTCCTGAGTCTGTATCCTCTAGATGTATTGGTGTCTCTGTCTCTGGCAGGGTTGAGAGGATAAGACTTCCCTGCTAGCTGCTTGAGTGAGAAAACAACCCCAAAAGACTGGAATGTTGAGCCCCACTGTGGCTAATTGATTGGAATTCTGTTGACCATGTGTGTCTACACTGGGCCGGTTGAAATAAGCTGTGTTAAATCACATTCCAGGGGCTGTGTCAGCCCTCGGCTTTGTACAGGCAATAGCATCTGGAACCAAGTATTCCCAATGCTCCAGAAGAGACTCCGCTTTAAAGATTCGCCTGGCATAAAGGTGGATTGGCTAAGCTGAACGGGCGATGTCAAACAACACAGGAGACTACAGGTGAACTATTCGTGTCGCCAGGGTAAATAGGCTGCTCTTATTGGAAGGATTTCAATGTGTTTTTGTTTGAAAAATGCAGCTGCAGTTTTTTTAGGGAAAGGTTTGCTATTCTCAGGAGCAACAGACGTTTTCCTCTTTGTTTTCAGTTGTATAATATATAAGCAAGTCACTGGTAAAATAGTATTAAAATATATCTCAACCTGGTCTCATAAAAATAAGCACCTCTGTGCACTTTTTGTGCAAAGCCGTTTTTACATACCATTCCGCATGTTTCAAAGGAGAAATGTCCACTGAGTAGTGCTAAAACACAGGTTTTGTGAACCCTGGTACATTTAAAAAAAAATGTTTCTACAGGTACATATTGCTGTGCTTTATTACGTTGCTTCAGGTACATATTGCGACGGTTCAGAATTCAAATATATATTCAAATATATATTTAGACTGTCACTAAAAGCTAATGCTGTATCGTGTTGAAACTATACCCTACAAATCCAATCCTAAACCTACCTGATAGTGTTAACAAAACTGATAAAAAAGGCATTTGTGGATGCAACTGTGCCATTTCAACTTCTTTTTATGTAGATTTGAACTGTTTTGTCAAATCGTAGTTACACAGGATTCAAACTGGAGCTCCATACTTAAGTACGTCTCTATACTCTGTGAGCCACCAAATAAACCTACAGTCTATGAAAACCCATAAATATGAAGCTGAATATGTGTGATGCTAACGTTCAAAAGCATCAGTTTTCAAATATCCCAGCATATTAATATTGTTATGAAGTCATAACATGATATTCTTGATATGCAGATATAATGCTTTATTAAGCGAAACTCAAACAGAGTTTTACTGCCTCTAGTGTTCATTTCTTTTGGAAACTGCAGTGATATGTACTTATTGGTACATATTTCATGTCTTGCTTTAAAGTGCATTCAGATGCGTTTACGCCATGAGACCAGGTAGATATACCTTTATGAATTTGATGGAATTGCTTGCATAAAATGTCTGCCTATACAGACAGCTATAGATAGACGTATAGATGTGTGTACTGTAAACACAGTACACAAAGAAAACAGTTGTGTATTCACAAAACCAGACTTTGGATTCAGGCCGACTTCCACAAAACATTTTTCACAAAGACTCCTCTGCTCATGCAACACATAGTAGATGTGTTGTAATATGTTACATCAGTGGGCACAAATGACCTTCTGTAGGGCTCTCTGTTGCACCTTGGTTAGATCAGCCTACTGCTAAACGTGCTCTCCATTCCAACAAACGTCACAGAGGGGGTGGGAGCTGCTCCCAATAGTCAATAGGTCTGTTGTAAATACTGTACATCCAAATGTAATGTAAGGAATACAGCATAGATGGAACTTATTTGAAAAAACACTTTGAGTGTGCACTCTGAAGAGCACAGGGCATTAGAGTATCATATCTGCACATACGTATAGTACTTTATTTCAATTCTGAAAGATAACAAAGGCGCTGTTCATATTGATGTAGCAATCTCTTGTGTAAAATATTGCATCTTTAAATAAAAGTCTCTTTGTGAGGTATCCTGTGGTGTATAAAACATAAAACAGGAAACCATGGAACAACTTTGTAAATAATAAATTGGCTAGCCCACGTTATGAGTTAAAAAGTCACAATTGACCATTCGCTGTGAGACTGACCGGGGATCTGACCAATCATAATGCCGAATGGGCTCGACAAACAAATCAGACAGGAGAGTAGATTAATTTCTGTGGGCTTAAACTTAAAAAAACTAAGGCTGAAATAAAATACATTATGATGTTCATTTATGTTTATTTTGTGTAATAACAATAATAATAAATATGAAAAGACGTTTGTGCCTCTTGAACTAAGGCGTTACAGCTATCTGCACAACACATTAAAGAGCCACAAAATGCTTGTTTGAATTTCTAAAAAATACAAATTCTTTGTTTTATACCAGAGGTAACATGTTCTGTCTTGTCTGTGTGTGTGTTTTCAGTTTCCTCATTGCACTGTGATATATTTTTCACTGCATGAGAACATAGTGTGTAGTGAGACATGGTTTGTCAGACATAGCAACAGTAACTAAGAAGGACGGGTTTTCGCGAAGGGACAGTTGTGATACAAGTCTCTTATGCTTGCGAAACTTGTATGTATTTGATGGAAAAATGCAGTAAAAACATGTAACAAATACATGTTATCGTATATTTCAAAATGTAACTTATTTCTGTAATGGCAAAACTGAATTTATCATAACTTCAGTCTTTCGTGTCACATAATCCTTCAGAAATATGCTGATTTGCTGCTGAAGAAACATTTCTTAATAATTGTGTCATATATAATAATTGCGCTGCATTTAAGAGGTTTTTATTCTATTTTATTATTTAGCGTATGACAAATTTATATTTCTGTATATTGGTATTACCCTCCAAACAGCGCCCCCTTCCCATGGTGCTTTTACAGACTGCAAAAAACGCTTTATCAAAAGCTAAATCTCCTCAGAAATGTTCACCTACTCTTCATAGTTCTGTTCAGTTTACACACAATATGTAACAAAATATGGCCGTCGATATACTATCAATCAAATTTGACAACTGGAACTAACTGTTGTGTATTAAAATCAAATAAACAGCTCCACATAAGAATATTCAAATTAACCGAACATTATGTTTCATCTGAAACCTTCAGTAATACGTACAGTAGAGGACTTAAAACATAAACAAGAAGTCTGCTGTTTCATTGTCTCACAGCAAAATATATGTACACTCCCCTCCCCCATCCTGTCTGCGGTTACAAGCAGTCCAAAACAAATGTGTAAAAAAAAAAAAAGTTGTGAAGGCTAAATAATTCACTAATCAGAAGTCTAGTCTTTGTTCATCCCAGCAGTCTTTGCGTTTAGGTAACAGCATTACATAAACAAGCTTGCCAGTTCAATTCTGTCCACGATCATAAAAGTAGGTCAGTGATAATCTTGCTGCTGTTATGACACGACATATTTCCTGTGGCCATGATAACGCTAGTTTGAGCCAAGAATATATCACAGAAACATTGCTTATTGATGCACACGGTTCCTTTATTCACAACGTCCTGTCGTATACTTCAAAGTGATGCAATGCACTTTTGTGAAACTTCAAGGTCGGTGTGTAACAGTCGCATGCATTTGCGTTCATAACAAAGATGCATGTAACATAAGGGTTCAGAAAACCAACTGAGGTTTTTATCTGCAAATTATGGTCGCTATAAAGTAACTGTAGCTCTCTCAGGCAGTGTACCCGCCACAGAATTATTGGACCAGTCAAAATGATACCACATGTAAAATGTGAAGGTCAGGAAGTAAGTCCACTGAAACAAGCTTCAACCTTTTCCTGATTCTGCTCATTTTTTTTTTTTTTTTTTTTTTTTTTTAATCTTAAACAAAGGAACAGGTTTTGCTTTTAGTAGATTGCTGGTCTGAGAGCACCAGAGTAATATACAAACCAATGATGATGTCAGCTTGTTATTGACTTTCCAATTCTGAATGACTGAGCAAAGGAGAGGGGGTGGGGTGGAATCTATTGCAGGCAATGCCCAGCCAGGCAAAAATGAGTTGACAAGCCAGTGTGGGGGATGGGTGGGATTCTGCAGAGTCTCACAGCCCCAGACATCATCTCTAACTGTAGCTGTGCTGCATTTCTCTAGTTTACAACGCTCTCACCCCATTTTTCTGATGTAAACTCAATTAGGACGGCAAGGGGGGGCCGCCGTCGCCGTCTGCAGGGGGATCGGATTTGGTTTTCAATGACAGAAGTGCGTTTTGACTTTAAGTATATGCACTGTTTGAATCGTAGGGTGATTTTTAAAGGAAGTAGGGGGGTGGAGGGGCGAAATCTGGATTTGAAAAGTGGAGAATTACGCAAGGTTTTTCAACAGGAAATACTTTTCAATGTCTGCCAAAACCGCAGGCCTGCCTTAGACAGTATAAATAACAGGAGGGAAGGGGTGGGGAAGATTTTACATTTGTGCCCAGCCCCCACCACACACACACAGAAATACGCATACACCTCAGCTAATGGTGCTCTGTAAAATATTACACACACCAGCCATTATGAGGAACTTATGGCTGATGGGGGTGTAATTCTTACTGTAATATTAATGCGATATATCTCGGAAATGGGACATGTGAGCGTTTGAGTGGATTTTTTTTTTTTTTTTTTTAATGTTGTTTTTTTTTTATTGAAATGTCTAAACTCTGTCCTCCAGAATGACTGATTTGTCTCTAGTGACATATATTGGGCTTCTCCAATCAATTAGGCCAGTTAAATCTTCCTTTATTGTAACACATGCAGATCTGCCTTTAATTCAACGAACAACTGTATAAGATAATGTGTTAAATGATAATAAAGAATTAAACATTGCTGAAGTGTATTTGGGTCAATATATACCTGCTTTTATCAGAAACTATTTCACACTGTATTTCTACACTCATGTATCTATAAAGCTGATATCCTGAGTTCTACCCTTTCACTTGTCAGGAAGAGAAGCTGAGGCAGGTGCGCAGTGCATTACAGTCATCTGAAATCCAGTGGGAGAGAAAGGGGCCACCCAATAAGAGGTGAGAACCAAGCCACCAGTCTTTTGTTTGCTAATATTTCAACTATAAATCTCTTCCTGTCTACACATTTAGTTTTCTGTGATTTGTTTATACGCTCATGTCACTGTGTTTAGGTGTTATGGCTGTGCAGATATGCAGAGCGTCCCATCTTGTGTGCAGGAGTGCTGGGAACTTCTCTCCTCTGAGTCATTCTTCATCCTTTTATCCAATCTGACCGGTCTCGCTCTACACTATCTGTGCAGCGATGAGGATGAAAGCAAGAATGAAGATGGAAAGAGTGAGACAGAAAACGGAGATGGAGAGGGAAATACACAAGCATCAGCTTCCAATACTGATGCTGGTGTTTCATCAACTGAGAAGAAAGACAAAGGTAATCAACGTATGCATTTAATATACACTGCTCAAAAAAATAAAGGGAAAACTTAAACACAGTGTAACTCCAAGTCAATTACACTTCTGTGAAATCCAACTGTCCACTTAGGAAGCAACACTGATTGACAATATAGGCAATTAGCAAGACACCCCCAATAAAGGAGTGCTTCTGCAGGGGGTGACCACAGACCATTTATCAGTTCCTATGCTTTCTGGCTGATGTTTTGGTCACTTTTAAAAGCTGGCAGTGCTTCAGTGGCTCAGGTAGTGCAGCTCATCCAGGATGGCAGATCAATGCGAGCTGTGGCCAGAAGGTTTCCTGTGTCTGTCAGCGTAGTGTCCAGAGCATGGAGGCGCTACCAGGAGACAGCCCAGTACATCAGAATACATGGAGGAAGTCATAGGAGGGTAAGAACCTTGCAGCAGTACCGCTACCTCCACCTTTGTGCAAGGAGGAACAGGAGGAGCACTGCAAAATGACCTCCAGCAGGCCACAAATGTGCATGTGTCTGCTCAAACGGTCAGAAACGGACTCCATGAGGGTGGTATGAGGGCCAGATGTCCACAGGTGCAGAACACCAAGATTGGCAGATTCCCCACTAGTGCCCTGTGCTCTTCACAGATGAAAGCAAGTTCACACTGAGCACATGTGACAGAGTCTGGAGATGCCGTGGAGAACGTTCTGCTGCCTGCAACATCCTCCAGCATGACCGGTTTGGCAGTGGGTCAGTAATGGTGTGGGGTGGCATTTCTTTGGAGGGCCGCACAGCCCTCCACGTGTTTGCCAGACGTAGCCTGACTACCATTAGGTACCGAGATTCTCAGACCCCTTGTGCGGTTGGCCCTGGGTTCCTCCTAATGCTAGACAATGCTAGACCTCATGTGGCTGGAGTGTGTCAGCAGATCCTGCAAGATGATGGCATTGATGCAATGGACTGGCCCGCCAGATCCCCAGACCTGAATCTAATTGAGCACATCTGGGACATCATGTCTCGCTCCATCCACCAACGTCTCGTTGCACCACACTCACCAGGAGCTAGCGGATGCTTTAGTCTAGGTCTGGGAGGAGATTCCTCAGGAGACCATCCGCCACCTAATTAGGAGCATGCCCAGGTGTTGTAGGGAGGTCATACAGGCACGTGGAGGCCACACACACTACTGAGCCTCATTTCGACTTGTTTTAAGAACATTACATCAAAGTTGGATCAGCCTGTGGTGTGTTTTTCCACTTCAATTTTGAGTGTGACTCCAAATCCAGAGCTCCACAGGTTAATAAATTTGATTTCCAACAATATTTGTTTTGTGATTTTTGTCAGCACATTCAACTGTGTAAAGAACAAAGTATTTAATAAGAATATTTAGTTCATTCAGATCTATGATGTGTTATTTTACTTTTCCCTTTCTTATGAGCTGTGTATATGTGTGTGTGTGTATATATATATAATACAATAGTTTTACCTGTGTCTTCTTGCAGGACCTCCTACTTGTGTAGGAGAACTGCGCCGCTGGAGACATGGTGACTATACATTGTTGCATGATTCTGTCAAAAGAGAGTATGCACTGGATCTGCAGCTTCACTTGGGCTGTGCAGGTATGAAATCTACCATTTATATTTGCTCTTTTTGCAATTAGTTGATAATAGTGTTCAGTATGAATTATTTCGGATTAAGGGACAAAAGGTTAAAAAACTTCCATATTAGAGTCATACAGCAGTCTCTGTTTTTTCTATCAGGGTGGAAGTCAGAGTTTGGGGGATTTACATCCTATATTGCACATGATGAAGATGAGGAGGTAGGTGATGGTGTCACACAAGTTCAGTTTGCTTTCATTTAATGATTTATTATAACACATACAGAGTAGTGCACATTATTTATTTTGTTGAAACTGCTTTTTCCACAGCTCCTGACAGTGTATCCTGAAGATAACTCCCTCGCTCTGGTCTACAGAGACAAAGACACTCTCAAGTTCATCAAGCATATCAATAATAGCAGCTCCAGCCAACTTTCTTCCCAGAATACCACAGCTTTCTATGACTTCTCTTTTAACTACTATGAATGATGAGAGAAAATGGTTTGACTGGCTGGCTGACTGTATGTGAGTATACGAAAGCAGAGTTTATTGGCTATGCATTTCATAACATTTTGAGCTTAGCATATACAAACAAAAATAAGTTTGAAATATAAGGGCACTTTCATTTTTGAAAGTTTCACTCCCAAGTCCCAACTCCAAAAATTCAGTGTTAAGTGTGTTGCTCGAAATGAAATGTAATCATTTGATTGTTAAAAGAGCGTTTGTGCTCGGATGTCAATAAATGTTCATAATTAACACCAGAATATTGACATTTGTGTTCCTTTGAAGCCCATTGTGTTATACCACAGATTTATAACAAGCGTAAACCCCAAATTGGGTCTAAACATCAGTGAAAATTTTTTTATATCTTAGGTAGTACATCATCATTATCTACTCGCCCTCATGTCATTCCGAAATTGTATGCATGTATATGTACCTGTATGCATTTTCTTCATAACATTAAAAAATATAGATTTTAAGAAACAAAGTGGAAGTCATTTCCCGATGCTCAAAATATCTTCTTTTGTGATCTGCAGAAGAAAGTTAGTTGTATATGTTCAGAATGATATGAGGCTAAGTAATTATTGCGAGAATAACATTTTATTATTAAGTAATTAAAGTGAAATGCATTTGAAGTTTAAATAACATTTGTGTGAAGTTTAATTTAAAAAATGTACTTAAATATCAGAACATCTTAATATTTGGTTTCTCTGTTTTGCTGTAGAGACAAAAGCATTTGAGCTGCTTGAACTAAACCTGATGCTCACATTCTCCAGCATCGTTTGAGAATGATCCAAACAGCATCTTCCACTTACTGTAAATAGAAACAAGAACATCTAACCGTCTGTAAAAGGATTTCACAAAACCAGTGTCACAAGCATAGTTATTTGATTAAACCTAAAGATAGTGTAAGAGCATTACTTTAGTTTAGTGGAGGTCCATGGGTGAGGCTCTTTATGTGTTTTGAGTGTGAATCTGCAGAGATTTGGACAGTTTGTGATGAACTCTGTTATTACTTCCTGTGAGACCACACAATAACAGTGAACCTCTTGAAGCTTGACACACTGCTTGGCTAAGGCTATCAGCTCAGAGTTAAGCTCAGGAGACGGGATTGTTTGCAGCTCCAGAACCTCTAGCGTGTTTGCGTAACACTGCCTGACTATGCGAACCTCATCCAACAGCAAAGTCCAGGTGAGCAGCCGAAGACACCGGACAGGGATGTTGGGCTGCAGGACTCCTGGAACGTGCAGTTCGGGAAGGGTGTGGTCCAGCTCAAGTTCCACCCAGAGACGAGGGTGTCTCATTTTTAACTCCAGCCATATCTGGTCACGGAGAGGCACAGTGTATTTAAGTGAGCGTTCGCAACGGAGCTCTAGTTTCTTTAGTGTTGGTCGTTCAGGCAACATGAGATCTTTAAAGACGTCTTGTGAGAGACTAGCCTGGAAAACTCCAAGAACGCTGAGCGACTGGCAGCATTTCAGTGCTTGCCTTAGCGTCTCGGCGTTGACGCCACACACCAGTGAGTGATTGTTGATGTAAAGTCTTTGCAGAGCAGGGCAAAGCTTTGCCACCTTTCTGACAAAGGAGTCGCTGAGAGTGAAGGGTACACCCTTTAGGTCGAGCACGATTAGGGACGACCCGTCCGTCAGTATGTCCACTAAGCCTTGCTGCAGGTCCTGACCAGCGTAAAAGAGAGGTGTGTTCTCCACACAGTAGATGGAAAGTCCTTCCAGCCGCCCGTCACCTCTGGCAACTGCCTGCCTTAGTACCCACAGTGCTGTTTTGCGATTGGCTGGATCGGCCAGGCACATTCTCAGTTTCAAATTTCTGACCAGTGGCAGAAGAGCAGAATATCTGTCAGGGACAATGGTTCCTGACTCACACCTAAGATAAAAGATAAAATATGTAGTGCTGTCAAATGATTAAATCGCATCCAAAATAAGTTTTTGTTTACATAATATAAGTGTGTACTGTGTATATTTATTACATACATATAAAAAGACACACATGCATTGTTTAGATCTTAAATATATTAACAAATTAATGAATTAAAAATATATGTGTATATATACATATATAATTAGTACACACCCATATTATGTAAACCAAAACTATTATTTTGAATGCACTATCATTTTTGACAGCACTAAACATATGTAAAAATGAGTAAAACTGGCATATTTCTGTTTACAGTTTTGTTACTATTATGATGGGTATGTATTAAAGTTCATGTGACAATTTTACGACAATGTAGTAGTGTATGGTTCATAGTTTTTACTAATGATGTAACATGCCCTTATCAGGGTTCCTAATCAGCATTGAACCATGGAGAAGACGAAAGAAAGAAATCTTTAAAAACTCAAATGATTCTCCTAGACAGCAATGCCTTTATAATGATGAATGGAGAGCTAATGGAGACTTTTAAAAGTATCTTGCTCCTCAATGGTTTTCAATCCGCAGAAATCTCACACCTTTTAAGCTATTTCAATATCTCTACTGTGCAAACATTTCAGTCTGAAATTAAAAGTTATATATCAATTATTATTAAACTTTCTTTATAACAGAAGCTTATCTTTGTAATTTAGATTTATAAAGTCAGTAAATTCATTGCAACTCTGTATGTAATCTTATTTCTCCTGGGAATGTTTAGGAGAAACATGTGAGACAACGTTAATACGTGCACGCAGTTTAATTGAGATCTCCATTAAGTCTCCTGAGATGTTAAAGAGCGATATCTAAGTAACAAAATGATCCTCTGGGAGGGTTTTCTTATATCTGACGGATACTAACCAACAGCTCTTACCTGACTTCGGTATCTTTCCATGAGCTTGGATGTGTCATGATATTAGACCAAGCCTTACAAACAGTAAATGCATTGCATTTGTCCTGTAAAGGCAGGAAGGAAAAAATATGTGCAAGGATCTCTTCTGGCAGATCCATCCCGTTCCAATTAGTCGCGGTACATTAAAATTCTCTTTGAAACCTGATATCTGATATAATAATCGAAACCTCTTAACAAAGCACAGTTCGTGATGACACTGATGTCTGTAGGTCTGTCAGACCTCTGGGAAAAAAACATACGTTCTCAAACTTCTGTACTTCCTCCTGCGTTACGAGTTCCGTTGTTAAACGCAGCGATGAAAACAGATTTGGAGCGTTGATCCAATCAGCATAGAGTACGCAAGACTCTTAACCAATCAGATTGTTGAATGTTGCAGTGGGTGTTTCTTAGTAGCCAAGACAGCGCTTCTTCGACACCTCGAAAGTTTCCTTCGTCTAAGTTTACAGGCCTGTTCAGACTTCCTTATCACCCAGACAAAGTTCACCAAATCGTTGTGTAAGTAACTTGTAATATATATAACAAAGCATAGGTTTCATGTTCGCTATCATGTGAATTGAAGGCAAGCAGTATTGCGTTATGTTGAACTTTTGTTCACGAAAACAGTCAAATGTATAAAAAGCCACAAGACGTTTGTGAGCACGCGTGTATGTATGTTTTATAAAGTCAACTTTTAAAAATGTAAAAAGTCAAGTTTTTTTTTTCGCGTCATATTAACTTACCTGTAAGCATGTGCGTCGCATATTTATCAACCACCAACGCGTGACCCCATTTATGTTAGCGATATCGACCATCAAGCTCTCAGCCGTATAAGGAAGTGGTTAGATCCTGAAACACACAAATAAAGTATTTTTGTGTTAGACTAATAAGACCTATTATTAGAATCATCCTTTGCTTTTGCATTTTCGTTGTGAGTTTGTTTTTAAGTGGAGTAATTTATTTGTTTACACTCACAGGGTTGAGACAGGAGTTGGGTCTCAAGATGGACAGTATAGACACAAAGGTAAGTTACATTGTGTGCACATTTTTGTCTGTCCAGATTAGGGTTAGTAAGTGAATTATTAACATTGTTGTTATGATGTTTACCTTCATCTGCAGAGGTTATATGACAGCAACGGCAATGATGGTGCGTTTTCAGGGTGTGCTGTACTGTTCTTGGGGTGTAGCAGTCCAGCACACAACCTTTTATCACTTTACAAAGACGAGCAAGGGAAATTCAGCGTGTTCAAGGTTATTAAACTCATGCTTATAGGTAAGCATTGATAAAAGTGGTCACCAAGTAAATAAGTGTACAGAAACTAGAAGAGTATGGTGTTTTTGACATACAGTGGATTTCTATGTATTCGTGTTGCCATTAATACAGTTCTAACTGGCTTTGATCCAGATTCTGTCGGTTGTCTGGAAGGGTATGAAATTCTGAAACTGCACGACGCTGACCCTTTCCTTGGGGTGGAAATTAAATTCATGGCCATGCCTCCCTGTCAGCGATTCCTGGAGAGCTATGCATGTGGTTCACTCGCTCAGTTTCTGTCCCAGCATGCCTCACGCCTTCTTACTCTTCTTGATGGGGTTGTCATGGAAACACAACTCAAAGCAGGGATACATACCTTGGACCAAAGCCTTCAAAATGTAGAGATGTGTCTGGAGCACATACGCCAATCACAGGTACGTGTGTTCGTTTGTGCTGATATGACCGCCAAGATAGCTTTATGCTGCTCTGTACTTTTATGAGCAGCTGATTGCAGAGCAAGTAAATCACAGCACGCTCCTGCTTAACAGAGGTAGTTTTACAATTTGCTTTTTTGAACTTAAGGTTTACGATCATTCATATTAAGGCAGTGGTTATATTTAGGCCAAACTGTTATTGGTGTAAATGGTGCTGGGAATTCCCTGAATTGATAGAGCATCAAATATTGCTAGTGAAAGAAATGGTAATGAGCAAGTTGACAAATTTTGAGCTGTGAGAAGAAGCTGCAGGTTCATAGAGTAAATATAAGTTAATTTCATCACATAAGCCTGCTTAAATGTCAAGTATTCTAAACAAAATGGTAATTCTGGTGTCACTGTTGTAATACACTAAAAAAATGAGTGATTCACTGGTGTAAATTTTACTTTAGACATCAAGGGCACAGACACCAAATAGTACCAAAAGTAAACATTGAAATGCTTTCTTAACAAGACAATACAGGCTAAATATAAAAAAATGCTATTAGACTAATTTGCTTTCTAAATTGATGATTTAATGCTCTTGGCAGCCAATAAATCACTGCAGTGTGTTTTGAGGATGTCACACATCTGTCACGCCTGTACATTTTGGCATCTGCTGATAACTTCTTCAAAGCATTATATGTGCTGTAGAGTTAGATGCAGTGACTAGAAGTGCTTACTTGACTTGGTATCAACAACAGCAGATAAGAGAAGCATTTTCCTGCCTTTTAAAAGTCCGTCGGCCATTTAGTTTGCATACTTTCTATCTATGATTATATGGTTGCAGCTGTATAATTTTTTCACTGCTGTCTGCAACCTTGCCAAGACAGAACTTTGAATCAGTATTTAGTTTTTCAGAGATGTGAAAACCATTCTTTAGCTTTCAGTTCTTTTTGGGTGCATTTTTCTGATGTAGAATCAGGAATGCTTGCTGTCTGTCTGAGATTTCAGGAATTATTGCTTGGAGAAGATCTGTTGGGGTTCTCATTAAGCCTATGCAACCTTCTCATGCTAAAACTAGTCAGGTCAGAAGGCTTCTGACTTGTTGCGTATTCTTGCTATAAAGCAATTTTTCTCTGCCCTGGTGACATTTGTGTCTGCAAATGTACAGTTTTTATGTGAACCGGTCTGATTTATTAGTTTTGCTCTGATAACAGAAGCTAGAAACTAGATTCAATCAAATGAACACCATTTGATAAAAAAGGGATAGTTCACCCAAAAATGAAAAATTATGACATTTATTACTCTCATGTTTTCTCAACCTGCTTAGACAGCAACCGAACTGCCACATTCAAGGCCCAGAAGTAGCAGTTAAGACATTGTTAAAAGAGTTCATGTAACATCAGTGGTTCAACCTTTGGTATTCTTGTAAATAAGCATCAAAGACTGTCATGGAGGAGCAGAAATTGTTAGTATTTTTCTCCGTCTTTGTGCGCAAAAAGTCTTGTAGTTTCACGAAATTAAGTTTGAACCAGTCATGTCACATGGACTATTTTAATGATGTCCTACTACATAGCTGAATCTTGAACACGGTAGTTGCATTGCTGTTTATGCAGGATCAGAAAGCTCTTGGATTTCATCAAAAATATCTTCATTTGTGTTTTGAAGATAAACAATGGTTTTACGGGTTTGGAACGACATGAGGGTGAGTACTTAATTTCAGAATTTACATTTTTGGGTGAACTATCCCTTTAATTTTTTTTTTAAATAAACAGCTGCCGGTTGCACCTTACCTGCTATGAATGTAACAATATAGCTCAGATGTTTTCAAACAAACAGCTGTTTATTTAATGGATGGCTGTTTTGTAGCCTGTGCGTTTGCGAGATGACGAGGTCACACAGTTGGAGCAGCAGCTGCAGAACAGCTTCAATCCGCCCAGTCAACCGCCGCAGGAGCTGCCCAGGAACTGCTTTCTGTTTCAGAAAAGAGTTTTTGGTGAGTTTTAACTATATAAATGTGTGTGATGATTCACATTTATCACAGGCTTGTCATCACCTTCAAATTGTTTGATGTTTGTCTCCTCCTTCCCTGTGCTCTCAGACGATAGGCCTTTGACTTCAGCAGACCAGCAGCGGTTTGCTGCTCATGTGGGACGGGATTGGAAACGAGTGGGACGGGCTTTACAAAAGAACTGCCGTGCCCTAAAAGGCCCTGCTATCGACAATCTTGCTTATGAGTATGAGAGGGAAGGGCTTTATGAACAGGCCTATCAACTGCTTGGACGTTTCATCCAATCAGAGGGCAGGAGCGCCAAACTGAGCCGTCTTATCAGTGCACTTGAGGAGACAAAATTGACAAGCATGGCAGAGATCATGCTGGGCATCCAGTCACGAGATTGAGACTGTACAAGAATGAATGAATGAGTGATGTGTGTGTGTGTTGTTTTTGTACATGTGTGATTGTTTCCAGAATATATAGCTACATTTGAAGAGTGTGCACTCTCGTTTTTTTTGTGAAATGTTTTTTCATCATGCCCTTATAATTTCTATCTGTCTCTGACTTGAAATTTCACAATCACTTGTCATCTGCCTAGAATGAAAAGCATTTTAAATAAAGAGTCTTTCATGCATATTTCATGCATAACTCAAGATTTGTCCTCCACATTGTCCTGTCTGCGTTTTATCAGGTCAGGAAACGTTGCATCTCAGAGTAGTTATGTGCATAAGAGCAACAAACTGTAGATGCTAAAAACAGCATCACTTTAGAACTTCCAGAACTTGAGAGCATTTTTAAATAGTGAATTGCCCTTCAGATTGAAGGGAGCAGTGTTATTGTTAGAAGGCACTTTAGTGTAGTTGGACTACTGCTACAGCACAGCTAATATGGATTCACTCTTAATCGGCACATTACATGAAATCACTCATACGTTAAAGACAACTGGAAATACAGAGCTTGACACCACTTTAAAAATTAAATTGTGAGGACCAAATTCCTGTTATGCATATTAAGGATATTACTGAGCTATAGATTACTTTCATAATAATGTTTCTAAATAAACTGCTTTCTAGTCCAAAAGCTTAATCTGATTATAAAACCGGTCCACTGAGTATAGGTCACCTATATTGATCTAATATTTTTAAGAGTCTAGAATGGATAAATATGACATGAGGCAGTATTAAAGAATCCTGAATGCATATTGCTTTCAGAAATTTAATCTTGGAATCAATATTTGGAAGTTTAATAAATAAACACCAGCCCACGTTACTGTAGCATATGACTACCTTTTCCGGTAAGATGAAAAGATTGAGGATTTCCTGTTTTTTGTTTTGTTTTGTTTTTCCTGACGTTTTTTGTTCTATGAAAAAGGTGTGGTGAAATGAATGTCAAAAAATGGGGGGAATGAAACAGGAAAAAAGTCAACATCTGGATCTGATTGTGTTCTAATACGCTATGAGATGCTATTATTCTTAGAAATTAATTTTAGCTTAATGGTATCTATTGAGGGCGGTCAGATTAATGAAATGGATGAGGCCTTTCTCCATTAAAGCATTACGCAGACCTGCCATTAAAGTATTACATGGTTAAGAGATCACATTCATTTTAGTTATGGGGATTTAGCTCCTAGTCGTTTTCTAGAGTGAAATCTAACATTTTCATTTATGAAAAACCTGGCGATTAAATACTAGAGAAAATTACTCAACAGGTCCATTGTTACCTGTCCGGTGACATGTTGTGTTAGCTCTTATTCAGAAAGAGAGGTTAAAACTTCCTTGATTTTAGTTCACTCAATAAATAAAGAAATAAATGCTACACGCATGATTATGTAATGATATTTCAACATACTTGTGACGTTAGCGCTTATTGAAGGAGGGTCTGTGATTTTGTCTCCACCCTGGTAATAAAGATAAAAGCATGTTAAGCAGGCAAGGTGGCTCGATATTGCTCTTATCTTAGTAAAGTAATCCATCGCAGTGACCTGTGTGTGTGTCGCTGGTGTGTTCAGAAAGCAAAGAGTCCTGTACAGTTATTGCTGGGCTTGGCATGAAATCAAAGCTGAGGTTATGTATTACATTTTCCCCTCCCTCTGGTCACATTTCAAAGAATCAGTCAGATATTTATCTTTACCTAGAAGTACATGCATGTATTTATTTATATAAGCACAATACACTTTCTGTGTCACAATTATTCACATTTTTATGTGCAAACATTGACATTCAAACCAACAACAGAAAGCCAGAAGAATAACACAAAGTGTAATAATGATGCGCGCGCATGCATTTATTTTAAAATCTTGACTGATGACATCCTCCAGAGGTTTACACTAGATATTAAAAACTCACTCAGTGATCTCCTTTTTCAAAGCATCCCACAAATATAACAGTTGCTGAAGCACAAACTCTTAAAGCATTATTATGTGTTGCTATCTAAAATCCAGCAGCAGAACATCTGGCTCATATGCCAGCGGTTAGGCTTTAGAGAAATCCACAGGAATCTTTTAGAGCTGTAAGATTGGGAGGGTGTAGGGGAGAATATTTTACTATATATTAGTGTATCTGTACTCCATTACTGCAGATTTGTTTTAAACCCCTACTAATGTAAAGATGTTCATGTAACTCGGCTGGTAGAGCATGGAACTTGCAATACCAAGGACAGGGATTTAATTTCCAAGAGAGAGACATATGTAATCGTTTACCTTGGATGCACTTTAAATTGTTTAAAGCTTCTTCCAGTTGCATAAAGGATGATTGTAATGTTTAAAAGCATCAATGCACAAATGGGATTTGGTGAATAACAGTAAATAAAACAGAGACATCTATTCTGCACACACATTCAACAAAATATATTATTATATAATTACACACCATAATTACATCTGTAATTTTTTTTTTTTTATAATAGTTGTGTAAAGTTATCATAAAAATCACTCATTTACGTTGCAGACAAAAATTGGTTTTGTTTATATCTAAAAATAATTTTAAAAAGCCAACACTTTTAGTTTTTGCATATCACCAGCAATGAATTTTGGAAGCTTATTTATTCAATGGAATTAAAAAAAAAAAGTAATTGAGAGTTTATGTCTCAGAATTCTATACATTTTATACATTTAAA
>JAUMHP010000285.1:1768622-1791959 GCA_032361065.1 Enteromius trimaculatus
GAATTTAAGCAAATAGAAAATCACTTTAAAATCTATCAAACATTATACATAAGGCTTCTGCGGAATATTTATTTGTTCATCTCTCAATCGTCGTTCTGCATTATATATTTCAGATAAATATCACAAACAGCACCAAACTGCATTTTAATGCTGAATAAAAGTCTGAGCTACATATTCTCCCATCTTTTACTTTAAGAGCCACAAAACCTGATTTATCAGTTATGATACTCAAAAAACATATGTAATTGTTTTTACTTTTTTAAATATATTTTATGTAAAGGTTGATGATTTTGACAATTATTTATCATATCAGATTTTAACAAACGCCAGTCTTACATATACAGGTTATATATGTACAGTATCAAAGTCCCATACATTGTCCTTTTCCTTAGGTGATTTATGCGCAAAATGACATGGTCCTCGTTTGTCCATACAACTAATTTACATGAATATATTTTACCTCCTCAAACAGACAAAGTGCCGCCTCGTATAGGGAACAGAGACCATCAGGTGTGCGGGTCGGCTCTCTCCATTGGCTACGATCAGCAGACGAACCCTGCAACACCAGACATTCATTCAACAATATCCAACTATATGTAAAACAAATTATGTTTAGTGTTTTAGTGAGCATGTACCAGTGAACGCCTCATCTGCATCAGAATGTTCATGAAGCAGTCGTATCCCATCAGCCCCTCCTGGCTCTGCTCTAGACTGCTGACACCAGCCGATGCAGCCAGGGCCATCTCAACCCACTCCAGCAGGTAGCGCAGGGACCCTCGTTGCGCTGCCAATCCAAGCAACAGCTCACACGCCAGCCTCCTCCCCACCACATCGGCCCCTGAGTTGCGCATGGTGACTCCTTTCAGGAAGGTGGTGACCTGGGCCAGGCAGTCCAAACCCATCGGTGGAATCTTGCTCTCATTGGCCAAGGAGAGCGGCGGAAGGGAGCCCACCACTTCGATGGCTGTGGTGATGACATCGTTGCAGAGGTTGATACCTGGACCGGCCGGAGGAAGCGTCCAGCTCTGCCGGAGCAAAGCAAAAAGCAAACTAAGACCCGTTCGCACGCCCATCTCAATGAGGGCGTCTGTGCTCGAACGCGGCCTCTCGCTAACTGCTTGCAAGTCCGCAGAACCCAGAGTGTTTTCGGTCGAGTGCTGCTGCTGTTTGACTTTGCCCTTGTCATGGTATTTGTTGGAAAGTGCGTAAAAAACCCGCTGCAGCACAAGCAGACGTTTGCGTAGGGCAGTGGCGAAGGGTGAGTCCGAGCACACCGTCTTGGCCAGAGCAAGCTGACTGGCCAGCAGCGCATCAAGATAATGCTCCTGTTCGTCGCTGGACAGACACTCTCGCTCAAAGTCTGGCAGTTGAGGGCCCTTCAGACATAGCACCTGCTGAGGGAGAAGAACCACCTCCTTGTTGGCCAGCAGCTTGCCGTACAGCAGAGCGACGCCTTCACGGGTGGAGATGGACTCGCTGTCCTCAGCAATCCAGGAGCTGTTGAGGTGCTCCAACCATTTTAGTTTTACTGGTGGTATCATCACAGCCATGGTGCCACCTTATAACCTCTCCGTCACATCTGAGAGATAAAGAGGTACAGTCAATCTACTGCAGAGATGCAGCAATATTAATTTGATAAAAATGGGTCAATTATGTTTATAAATGGTCAATATAAACATTTTATACTGCTTGTAGAGACAAAGGTCATTTAAAATAAGGAGAATGGGCATGCACAAATAAATTGATATTAATCTATATTATTGACAGGTAATTATTTCACTAATGTTCAAAGATCTGTGGTCAATATTTTTTTGTAAGAATAGTTTTTTTTTTATTCAGGAAGAATGCATTAGATTGATTAAAAAAAGAAAAAAAAAAAACGTATTTGTTACAAAATATATTTCAATTAGTGATGTCAAACGATTAATAATTTATTCAGAAATATATACATGCATGTTTGTGTATTTATATATACATAATACATTTGCACAGGACACACATTCAGTCTATTATTTAAACAGAACTTTTATTTTAACTTTTATTATTAACTGCAATTAATCGCTTGCCAGCATATAAACACATCTCTTCAGAACGTTCTATTCATCAAAAAAAAAAATCACGAGAATATTATGCAGATGTTTGCAACATTTAGACAGTAAATATTTTATGCACAATATGACTTTTTATATGTTTTTTCAATCAATCTAATGCAAACTAATCCTCTAAAATACAGTAAAAATCTTCCTGACAAAGTTTTGAAGGGCGGGGCACATAAAATATGGATTGATGCAGATATATGTAATAAACATAATCTCTAGCATCATTCGATAACCAAAATGTCTTTGATGGATCATGCATCGTGAATCCATTTAAACATTAACTGTCTCAAACACATTATCAGAGAAACCACTTTTCCTCACTAAGCAACTAAACCTTCTGATGTAACCATAAGCAGAAATTAAAAACACAAGGTGATGATGAAATAAGCATTCATCCTAAAACGAGTTTGGTTCTGAGAAATTTACTTCGGAACTGACCAATCTAGAAAGATCATCAAGTGCAGATTACACTGCAATGACACATACTTGACAGCTTGCCAATCCACTTATCAAAGTCTGCAATCCTTACAGCAAAATGACTGTGGGTACTCAGCCTCAGCACGCATGCATACATGTAGGTCTTGAGTCATCCTATTGATTATTAACTCATTTATCTATTCAGCTAACTTTCATAAGCAGGCCAACATTCGAATTTTGTGGGTATGATTTCATCTTCTTAAACTATCGGTTAAATCTTAAACCTGTGCATATAGGTATGAAACAAATACTATTTATAATGCAAAGCATGGTTATGCATGATAAAGTACACAGTTGGAACTTTTAGCACCTTAATGTTGTTTAATCCACCTCATAAGCCTATGATAACATATAATAAATCCCATAATACTAAAGCACATGTTGCCAGTAGCTAAAATACTACTAAAATGAGAGAGGCAGTATGTAGTGAGTATACAGTATAGACAGGATTTTGAATAATGGAAAGGAATCTGACTGTATATTCCAATCTGAACTACAGATCTTCTTATCAGAATGAATAACAACAGACTAGCACATTTTTATAGAAAGTTATATTACATAATCCAACTTATAAAGTTACAGGTTGTCAGCTATTTTAACCCATTCCAATCGTCTAGACATGATCATATCTTGCTAACAAGAGCTTTAAATGTCTTCAAATTAGGGTGATATTTTTTCCACCCCGTTGTTTGCGTTGTGATGATTAAACAATCTTGCGGTTTGCTTATTCATTCAGCTAGCTAACCCCTCGCATAAACAGCGTCACGTAGAGTACGTTCGCCGGACATATCTGACTGCTTTAATCTTTATATAAACCTGCAGCATATTTGTTACAGATATTCACAAGAAATGTCTTACGGCGTTCACGTCAGCAAGTGAAGCGGAACTTACAGGCGTTAGCTTGTTAGCCTAGCTAACAGAACAGTATAACGTTACGCAGGCAAGCTAAGCTAATCCACTACACTGAAATTATTCTTGAACTTCACGTCTTATGCTGTGCACCTAGAATGAACTGTCACATTAGCAGAGCCTCAATTAACATACTTAACTGTGTTGTGAGTGTATGACTATATAGCACGGGTAGCTTGTCGCATTAGCCCGGCTGCGGAGCTGCTTGTCTATGGTTGCCAGGCTGTGATCAACTCCCCTCCGCCACTCACTTTACATGAGTCAGCTCAGCTGCTGATATTTCACATTAAAATGATGCACACAAACACACATTTCAGAACGTACGAGGCATGCATTTGACACATAGGCTGGTACTGAAATGCAAGATTAAGAAGACTATACGTAATGTCACGTTTGAAATGGCTGGAACCTGTCGGCTGCTGTGATAATAAAGAACTGAAAAGGTGAGGCTGGCTTACCATAAACTGCCAAAGGCCTATTCAATGCATGAACGAAAGTGGCTTTCATGGTGATTAATGGTCCCTCGGCACCTGCATGTGACAGTGCATGACAGAAAAGGCTCGTAATCGCTGGGTTGAGGATCTGGAAAGGCTGAATAATTGAGAGTTGGGAGTAAGGAGAGCAGTGCTGCTCGGTCCCTCACGACTCAGCAGGCTCAGTGTTCAGTCCCTCCCTATCATTCATTACCCACTGCACAGAACAACAGCGCTCACAGCCCTGAGCGACTACACATATGCAGACATACATTTATAGAATAAATATTCTGTAACACATACAATATGCTAGAGTAGTTCGTCATTTGAAATGATTTTAAATGCAATAGTATTCTCTCACACACAGTCAATGCAATATAACCCACTGTTTCCCACTGTTATAATGTATTTCTTTGTATATACTAAATTATGTCTACACCATTATTGTATTAATTAGCATTTTGATTTTTTTTAGTATATATACTGTTTTGTTTGTGTTTTTATGTTATTTTTATTCTTTTGTTTTTAATATTTCAGTTTAGTTTTAGTAATTGTAGTACTTATTAATGGTTAATTGTCAAGTCACATTTTAAACTGTTTTAAGTGTAGTTTTTTTAAACTAACATATATATTCTGCATTATTTCAGCTTTATTTGATCAATTATCTAAAACTTAACTTTTATCTAAAACTTAACTTTTGGTTACGCAGTGAATGTACGTTTCAACAGTTCAAAATAATACTACTGGCAACATCAATGAGACACCAGAATTCTTTTTCTTATTCTTTGTGCACTGTTAAATGTTCAATAAACATTATAAAAACAATCTATTTCATCTATTTAACACATTACTATAATCATCAACTGAATTTAATCTTAAAAAGCATAATTAAATAAGCTATCAAGTTTTCATTGTAAGTGGGACTAGTGTGTAAAACAAAAATAATGGTTTAAAGAAGGCTGACGTAATCTGTCCTGCACACACACAGATAAATATTCTCCAGAACTATCTCAGCACACACAGCAGCACATGTTTACACACTATAAATAAATGATGGGATAATGAAGTTGCGAGACCAAAAAAAAAAGTCATTAAAATAAGATTTAAGCTTAATCAATAAAAGTTAATTACTGTAGACAAAAGAGTTGGTGTGTCCAACATACCGTACACAGCACATGCACACAGGCTGCTCAAGACCTGAAAAAGTGTTTACTATATTGCAATAACACATTGCATCATCCCTGACCTGCCCAAACTTTATAAGGAACAGTAGCCAAACACCAGTCAGTCACTGCCCTCAGAGTTACCCAACTTCTCATGGACTACATGTCTGTGGATGCAAGTATATATAAGAGGTGAACGCTGCCCCCTGTAGGACAAAAAAATAAAGCAAAAACAATTTTTTTTTTGGACTGATTTATGGTATGCTTTATTTAACTGGAAAAAGCCTCGTCACAGTAGAATATCTTGTGTTGACATATGGGGACACTGTACCTTTTTTATTTTGTAAACACATTCCCTACAAGCTGAAAAACGACTAACTTGCCTCCTAGGGGTCTGCCTTTGCTGTTGAAACTACAAACAAATTATGAGTAAGAGGGTTAACAGCTGCAGCGCATGAATGAGAAGCTCTGTGTTGCTCAGAACAGAAAAACAAGTCTACTCGGCATGACATTGTCGCTTAAGGATCCTGGTCAGTGGTTTGGCTTTACAATTTAACTTACACATCCTGATTATGTGTCTTTTCTCTATGACGGCATGTGACAATGACAGATACACTGGGGGAGATCCCACAGAAAATGTTGCAGAAACACTGTTAAGATATATAGATAATAAGGAAACACTGTGTATCCTACAACATGCATGCATTTGCATTTATAAGAGTACAGAAGGTAGATCTTAAATGAATGCTTTGAAGAAAGGAACGTCTTCAAAGCATGAAAGAATGGATGCCGTGCAGATGACAGTGCAAATCAAATACCTTAAGAGATACAGCAATTATCACAAGATAAATACCATAATTCTAAAGCTTAAATGTATTACTCACCAGTAATATGCAGCATCTGGTTATGGAATAACCTCCTTTAAGAGTTCACAGCTTCTCCAACAGTTCACTGAGAATCAATATCCATTTCCAGGGATTCAAATAGTGTACTCAACTGTTTAAAAGAGTTTACACTCTGACATGTCCATGAGTACATGCTAGAAGGGGCATCATCCAACTAAGCATAGCAACCTACGTCATGCAGACATAACAATCAGCCCTTCTGTGCTTATTAAATAAAATCAAACACATATTTCAAATAAACACACATTGCTCTAAAGCGCTGCAGCAATAGAAAAAAAAAAGAATTAAAAAATGAATCTGAAACAGTGACATATTTAATTATTTAACAGGGTTTAATCAAATAAGCTTGATTCACTTGCCATTTCAACGTAATCTGGTCTGGTACACAAATAACCAAAGTTGGGCAACATGTTCTGTGTAAACAATCCCTGAACAAATTAAGAGCTGATCACGTCATATAAATAAAGGAAGCATTGTGGTTTTAAATGCACCTAATGCATAATAATAAATCAAATCATAACATTTTGATTTATGATTTTACAACTCAATTTTTTTTAATGTTAATAGACAATAGAGAAAAGGACAAAACAGAAGAAAAGAGAAACTTTGTAGGAACCATTTCATTATTTGGTTTACCTAATAGGAGTAATATTAAGCATTACTTAAGATTAAATCATATATATGTGTTTATATATATAAACATATACATATATACACATCCATCCAATGGAGTTTGCTTGACCAATTTTTATTTTCCAATATTTTAAGTCTATGTATTGGTTTGCAAAACTCTCTGTGTCAAGGGTCACATCAAATTAAACGAACATTTATGAAAACCTTGAAACTTCATTACCTTGACTCGGGATAGTCTTAGCTCCTTAGAATAAGAAAATAACATCCAGTGCACATTTTAAAATAAAAACAAAATAAAAAGACGGTGGTTTTGCAAAACCCAAAGATAGAGGCAATCAAAAAAAAATAATAATAATAATAATTAGGTCAAACAATCAACTTTACACTTGAGATGAATTGTCCCTATTGATATATATTTTAAAAACATTAACTTATTTAACCTGTTAACCATAAATTTATAAACTCATACACAATTGTGTGACATATTTTTCATGTATATAGTTCTCTTTGATGGACCATACCCGCTGTTATTCATGTCTATATTGCCCAGTTCAGTCTCTTCAGCACACTTATCTGGCCTGTGTTTATATAACGATGTGTGATCGGGGGGGGGTTAATGTGTCATCTCTGCTGGTCCAGATTGCTGCCCGTCAGCAGGTCTCCTCCACAGGATCTATTCAGCAACTCTTTCAGAGCCTCATTGACATCGGTATTGAACACGCTGCTAAAGCTACAGTTTGGGAAAGTGACTTGGAAAGAACCCACCACTTCCTGCACCCACTGCAGCTCAGCACACAGCTCCTTTTGCAAGGCCTCATAACGAGTCTGCCTCTCCTTATATCGCTTGCTCACTCGGCTAACGCTGGCATCCACACTCCTCATGTCTTCGTGAACGCCCCTCCTCTGGGCCTCGACTTTACGAAACTCATACCGGAGCTGGGACAAATCATGTCTGATGCTTTCGCTTTCTTCTTTGTACCACATCTCCTTCTCATTGTAGATGGACACTAGTGCGTCAATGTCTTCCTGCAGGGAGTCGTGTGCCAACGCCAGCTGGCAGAAAGTGCCCTCCATGGCCGACACGTCCTCCTCCACCTGTGCGAAGCGTTCAAAGTTGATGTAGGTGTTGTTAGGAGGCATACTGGAGTGAGACTTGATGGTGTACTCTTTGAGACGCTTCGTTTTAAGCTGCCTACGCTCTCTTTTCCTCTCTGGTGCTTTACTGCGTTCCTCTTTATGCTCGTTAGACTGCCAACAGACAATGAGGTTAAGACTGAGAGGGATATTTAAGGACCGAGTGAGAGAAAGTAAACAAAATCAATCCCATATAAATGTCTTTCAAGCATACACTCACAAGCTCATAACATACCTTAATCCAGGGGTGGTTCAAGGCATCTTGAATTTTGAGTCTCTTTCTGAAACACATGATTAAAGTGCCCCTATAATGAATTTTTTAAAAGTACATTTTATGCAGCGTGTAACACAGCTTCAAGTTAATGATAACATCCTGCAAAGTTTTAAATCTGAAAGCACACCATGTGTAAGTTATGGTCTTTTTTTTTAAAAAATAAAGAGTTGAGTCTGAATCATTGAAATAAAGAGAGAGCAGGCACGAATGCTGGCAGTGGCAGCTCGCGCTTCCAGTTCCAGTGGCATCCCCAGCTGCCAGAGTTTTTGCTGTTTACTCTGTAAAAACGAAACTGTCGTCAGTGACGTTTTTTTAATGATAATGAACTTCCCACAGTTGTATTATTATTATTATAATAATACATGAAGTGTTTTTATGAGTCATGATTCAAATCAAAGTGATCAAATCAAAACAATGATTCAAAGTTCCCACAATTGTAATGTCATTATTATTATTACAGTATAATTATTATTACTATACATTTTATGTAGGCTGTTTTATGAGTCATGATCGTTTGTCGCCGTTTATTTTTGTCACACCCTTGTCTGTGTTCTATGTCACTAGTTTATGTGTTTGGTTTAGTTTATGATTTCCTGTTTGTTATTATTTGGTCTTGTTCCTGTTCTTGTTTAGTTAATTAGTTCATCCTTGCCACCTGTGTTCCTCACCTGCCCTGCATCTGCCCTTGTGTATTTAAGCCCAGTGTATTCTGACTAGTATGTCAATCGTCAATGTTATTTTCAGTGTGTGTAATCTATGTCCTGTGAAACACTCTAAAGTAAAGTTTATGTCTTCTTACCGCGAGAGCCTCTTCACCTGCCTTGTGACGCACACACACCCTGACAATTTTGATGATGCATATTATACAGTAAGCAGATGTGACCAGAATAGGGGCGTCACTGGGAATTCAGAGCCCCATGCACCACTGCTAAATTGCAAGATCACGTTCATTGGGGACTATATTTATATATTTTAACTGTTGTCACATTTCCAAAGTTATATTTTGTATTTTTACACGGTATAATATTCTGTTTTTCAAACCCAATAAATCTCATCATATGCATTTTATTTTACATTTATTCCAATATAATATGAAAATACAGTAACTAAACAAAAATATTTTATTTGTCTGCTATTATTTTTAACAGCTGGTGTTGCTGTTGAATTACTTTCTACATGCCATTGAACGTTACACTTTTTAATGTCATATTTTGTAATACTTGCAAATGAATCAATTAATCAAAGTTTTTTTTAATGGTTTCATTATTTTCATTATGTTTCACTAGAATGATCTCATTATGTGTGTATATATGTATAATGAATATATATTCATATACCCCTCTCGGTGGGGATAAAATGATTCACGAAACGTGGTAATTTATGCCATATTACTGATTGAATCAAGCATCATATTTTGCCAAAAACACAAACCTCACACGGCCTTCGATGATCTCAACCCTATGCACTTACTTGGTGTCCTTTTCCAGCAGTTGTCGTATAAAATTCTTGGCAAGCTCACTGGTGTGGCCAAAGAATTCATCATCAAACTCATAGTTCATGGCTGAGATGTTTCCCAGAGTGTCTTGCTTCGTTTCTCCTAGGAAAGGAGATGCCCCACTCAACCTACATTCAAAAAGCATTTTAGCAACATATTAGATGTATTAGAACTTTGCTATAATCTCATATGCATTTATAAGCTTGAAAAAATATTGTTTTTGTGTACTTACAGAATATATGTTATAACACCAACACTCCTGCAAAAGCAAAGCATTCAATTTAATCATTAAACATTCGAAAAAAAAACTGAATGTTGAAATTCATGAGATATTTATATTTAATTAACATTTAAAACATTATCTTTACCACATATCTGCTTCCAGTCCCAGTGGTTCATAATTAACAATCTCTGGAGCTGAAAACCATAAAAACAATATGAAGTATAAAAAACTCATTCTTAGAAGAGGAAAATTTGTAAAAAAAAAAAAAAAAAAAAAATACATTTTACAAGCAAAAATAGTCCACCAGTTCTAAACTAATATTATGTTGGTGGATCTTTTTCACTGAAGAAAGAGTTATTAGGGATTAAAAGTGATAGTTTTATGTTCAAACATCTTAATGGATTTGTTCCTTACAAACACACACTTCATGTAATGTTACGTGATGGACTGGAGAGACATTGATTACTTGTCGGTTACTATGAGGTTTTATTTGAACTCATAAGAAACGTGTTTCGGTCCCTTAGAGTGCATGTTAAAGTCTGAAAGCTTTAGGGTTTAATCAGAACATGTATCATACCAACAAACTCTGGTGTTCCAAAGATGTTTTTAAACTCAACCTCTTCAGCAATCTTGTGGGCCAAGCCAAAATCAATGAGTTTGATTCGGGGCAGAGGAGCGTTCTTATCCAGAAGCATGATGTTTTCAGGCTGCAAACCGTAAAATAAATTACACAGGAGCACACCCACACTCATATGCACACAAAGGCACACTGTTCTTCTGACAGAGCATTCTGCAGCACTCCATATCTGTCAAATCTGTAATGTTCTGGGTCAGTATTAGGAGACCAGTGGGTGTACTGTACCTTCAGGTCAAAATGAGCAATATTCCTAGTGTGCAAATAGTGCACGCCCTCTAGTATCTGTTTAATAAACTGTGTGGCTTCCTCCTCACTTAGAGACTCCTTCTCTGCCAAAAAGTCGAAAAGCTCTCCTCCAGACACCCTACAGATACATAAGCTCCTCTCAGTAACAATATGTAGGTGAACAATTTAATAAAATATGCACATTAAATATGATCCAAGGCCAAACTTATGTAATCATGTAATTATTTGCATAAGCGTCACAACAAGCTGTACTCACAGCTCCAAAACTAGCACCACGTCTGTCTTGTTCTCAAACACATCGTGTAACATGACAATATTGGGATGGTGTATCTGCTGTAGGATGTTGACTTCTCGCTCAATCTCTTCTCGGAGCACACCTCGCCGGCTAGCAATACTCTGACGCTTCTTTATGAACTTGGCTGCAAAATCCCGGCCTGAACTCTTTTCACGGCACTGCTTAACAATTGCAAACTGACCACTGAAAAACACATGAAGAGTTATGAAACACACACAGTGAAACAAGCAACACACTATAATGCATGCTTTAAAGTGTTTTACTGTTTATACACACTTAAAGGAAAAAAGTATATAATATTCTGTATCTTATTTTAGATTTTTTTCATTTGTACACTGCAGTGCAATCTCTGATCTTTATTAGAATTGGGATAATAGTTTAGGAGTCAAATGACCCTGTGCCCCGCCTATATAGCAACTGAATCCAGCTCATACGTATTGCAGAAATTGGCAAGTATATGACAAACTACCAAGTAAACAGCTATTTTGTTTTTACCTGCCAAGTTCCTCTCCGATCTCATAGAAATTCTCAACTTGCTGCTGTTTGAACACAGCCATTGTGATCTTATTTAAGAAACAAAAAAAGAATATTAGATGTACTTGACTCACAACAGCACACACAAAAACGTATTGGCACTAATAGTTTTAAACAATCTCCGAGTATAAATGAATTCTCATTTTAATGCATACAGTCACACAGTATTATATAGTTTGTTTGTGACCTAAATATTTCATTCGATGGTGGGACAAATTTAGATCTTACTTGAATGTAGATAAGGATGAGGCCTCCCCTATATTTAGGCAAAATTTATCCAAGGACAACTGGTTTCTGGAATATTGAAAAAAATGGAAAACTCACAAAATGTACAATGGATAAAAATACTATCTTGGCAGGTTTTTCAACCGACAAGATATGCTATGCTATGTTGTAACATTTCTAATGTGTACTCGATGCTTCTCTCGAAAAAAACAAAACACTTTTTATCTGAAAAACTCGACAGTTTTAACTACTGTTCATCCTCCTGAACTCGAGGTAGGTGTGATTGTCACAACACCGGATAAATAGCAGATCTCCAAAAACAAGGTCCAATTGCACTCCCTTCATTTGTTTTTAATGTTCGAAACTGTAGAAAAGTAAAGAAATCAAACGTAACTGCAATAAAAATAATCAAATACTCCAGGAACTCCCCACAGCGATAACATGAAGGACTAATCCAAAGAGTTAGTGTGACAATTGTAGCCTATGTCTAATGTTACTTATTCAAATTAAGTAAAAGAACACGAAATGTACCTACCTGTCATCACCAACAAATATCTTACATTTCTGAATCCTATCATGCGCTCACGCGATCTCTTTACAGACCAAATTAAAAGCGCACGAGCAGCAGTAGCGTGTTTCTAAAAGTGGACACGCCACCTGTTGAACTCATGCCTGAGCATAAAAACGACAACAGACTGACAGGCCTGTTCCATGACTTTAAAAAAACAACACGGCATAAAGGATTCTTCTGAATTATATCCAGGTTGGACGGACGTTGTGCTGTCGCTCTCTGTGGATCTCTGAATGATAAACGTCGACTGTTGTCTCTCTAATCTACTGTTTACTGCTGACTTGTGCTAAAGCTTATCATTTTTAACTTGTGACAAACAGTTGTATGTATTTTTTGTAATATAATGTAAATGTAATGTAAAAAACACTTACAAATACTTTTAAGTAAACTAGAATGCCAAGTGTTTTTAACATTTATTTATTATTTGCCATTGCCATCATTTGTTTTAATGAGCATTTTACTTTGACTGTTAAACATAGATATGTTTCAGTCATTGCCCCATCAAAAATATATATTCATAAATTTAAAACATATCCCTCATACAGCAGCATTGCTTCTAGCAGCATAGGTTTAGGACTAATTCCTGATTCTTGTGTTTTATCATTTAATCTTAAACACTCTGTTAAAATGTAATGTTGCATTAAAATGTAAGTACATATCTAACTGACATGCAAATTGACATGCTCACATCACATTGTCCTTTATGCTTTAGGGCTGATCATTAAAATCATCCAAATTGATCAAAACATGGCAATAATGTTGACACTAGTAGTATAAAACACGAACATTTTATTAATATTAACACTATAAATAATGTTATAAATAATGTTTTTCCTCCTCAGCTGAGCACATTCATTTGCTACATATTAATACTTCACAAAAGTGTGCAGGGGTTATAGTTGCAGATCCAATATGTTTTCCAAATCCAAACCAGGTTTTTAATCTTTTATGTTTATACAAGACTGCAATTCAGGCGGGAAAAGATTCCAAAGATGCAACAAGTGCAACAAAATCACACTGAATCCGTAAGTCGTTATTGACTACAGGCAGATAAACTTAAACAATAGAGCCTTTTACATGTGCACGATCACACATTTACGTAGAAGGAAACTAAGCAAATGAAGTGTGCCAGTCTTCCTGTTGCAGTGAGTGATGTTGTGAATGTTTGACGGTGGAAAGTTGACTGCGGACAGTGCATTTGTTCAGAGAGGGAGATGCTCTCAATGGAGCAAATAGAGGCAGCCTTGTACCAGAAGAGGAAGATATCTGAGAAAATAAATGAGACGCAGATGGAAAGAACGGAGGGAACGGCGGAAGACCTCACCTTGGACAGAAGGCTACAGAAGGAGCACATCCTCAAGTGGTTTGTGGAGACTCAGGCTGTGCTAATCTTGTGTGATGGAAGTTTTCCACCCTGGTTCCAGGGCTTCATCTCCAGACAGTAAGAACTAGCGATGAGAGGTTAATTAATTGTTTCATAATGAGTTGTAAAAACATCTGAACAAATGAAATACCGTCTATTTTTGGGTAATGGTAATGAAGAAGATGCAAATGTTTATGATTGTGAATTGAGGCAGTTGCGCTGGTGCTCTGTGGTAACTGTTGCTATTTGCAGTGAAGCAGAAGATCAGCTCAGAGACAAGATTGTTGGTTGCTTCCTAATCAGACTCAGCGAAAAAGCCACTGGATATATTCTTTCATACAAGTAAGAACAGCTATTTTCTGTAGCACTACCACGAGATCTGATTTATGAACATTATTTAATGCATTAGCTATCATCCACTAACAACAAGCAATTTAATAAATAATTTATCATCTGTAACATTAGGAAATAAAAATAGTGTTTATTGTTTGTTTATGTTAGTTTACAGCTCAATAAACAAGGTTAATTACAATATTGTAAAAAATATGTTTTCAGTATCAAAGTAGTATTAGTAGATGTTGAAATGGACAAATACGAAGAAGTACTGTTATGACTTATTTGACAAATCAGACAAAACTTATTGTAAAGCATTACCAAATGTAGTATTTTTGAGCGTTTGCTATATTATTAGGTTAAAATCCCACAGTGTGGAGGGAAAATAAACAAGCTAATAGTTCTACCCTTTAAAAAACAGCTTCAGTGTTAATGGTTGTTTAATTTCTCTAATGCTTTATACTGACAGAGGACAGGATCGTTGTCGCCATTTTGTCATAAATCAAACGGAGACCGGCCTGTTCATTGTTTCTGGTGATTCCACCACTCATAATAGTCTCACAGAGCTGATCAATCACTTTAAGAGCACACCGATCCAGCCGTTTGGAGAGTATCTGACATCATGTAGCACAGATATGGACCCTGAGGAAGAGGTATCAAGCATACTTTGCATTATTTTTAAATGTGCACATTTATTAAGTAATTATTCTTCATTAAAAAGTCTTATCCATAAAGAAATGAATAGTACTTTTACAATTATGTTTCACACTGGATGAAGAATTTAAATAACTAGTGTGAGTGTTGGGCATATTGGCAAACACAACATACTAATTTAAAAAAAACTAAAATACGTTCACCTTTAAATACATAAAAACAAAGGAATGTTTTACATGTTTTACAATCCATGTCCTTTTGCGTCGTCATTCTTCTAGGAAGACAAAAATGAGCTTTATGATGTGGTTCAAAATAAGCCCAAAGCCAATGCGGGTGTTAGCGTTAAGGCTCTAAGAAGTTTATGGGAACAAACTATCAATATCCCGCACAGCACGCCTCCTGTTCTGTATTCTAAAAGTGGCCGGAAACTCGCAATCTCCACCTCTATTGACAGAAACAACCTATCCCAGGTAACCAAGGCAGCTCTAATAACCATGGCTAATTATATAATGTAAAACTTTTTAACATTTCTTGTAAAATCATTAGGGTACGAAAGTTCCACTATTGCCAAAGAAGAATACACCACTTCGGAATTCCTTAAGTGCTGGTGTTCCTGGTTCAAATCCATCACACGAACAGCACAGCTTTTCAGAATCAAGGACATCTGGAAGGCCAGGTGACGATGATACACCAAACAGCAAAAAAAGCGATACTTCAGACACAGAGGGCTACAACTCTCAATTTCAGTTGCCTCTCCACGCTGAAAACAATCAGCCTTCAACTTATAATTCTTGTAACATTATGCCCTCCACCCCTGAACAACCTCCTTTAGCACCAGCCAAAACAGCTTCCTGCCCTTATGCTGTCCTTGATCTTAAAAAACCCAATAGTGGCGCTCGCCAAGTGCCCTATCCAGACCAAGAAGTCCTACAGCCCAACCTGCTCTACCAGACCTCATCTGTGGTGTGTGCCGGTCAGATGGACCAGCCCGAGCAAGAATATGACAACCGTATGAATCCCATCCTTTTAGCAGAAAACACCTATCAAGATATACCTGAACAACATGACAGTAATACCTATGAACACATAGCTGAGGGCAACACCTATGAGGACATCCGAGTGAAAGACAGCAACATGTATGCGAGTTTGGAGTTGCAACCCCACACACCAAGCATGGGGAAGAAGGTGAGACCTGATATAATAACAAACAAAACTGCATAATTGTTGTACGGATTATTTTCTTTGAAAATTAAAGAATTATTATTATTTACAGAATCATAAATGGTGGAAACTTCGACTGGAGCATAAAAAGTAACAATCATCAGGTGACTGCAAAAGCTGAGAAAAATATTTCTTTTAATGTTTCCATTTCTATTTTCATTTAAAGTCATCATTTTCCTATTTTCCTAGGACTTCACCTTTCAGTGTAAACTAGACATCTTTAATATTTTGTTATTGCAGAATTATACTGTATTAGCGTAGTAACACTGTATTAGTGCTCACAGGCTATTAAGCACTCCACACTGTATCTATGATACGTTTACTCTACACATCTGAACCCATAACACTGCTCAGCATAACTGAATAAAACATGGGGATAATATACAATAAGTGTTCTGTATGAGGTTAGTATTGAGTATATTGATTGCATTGTGCTTATTTCCTTTAAAGTTAATTTCTCCCCTATTTTATGTTCATATAGAATAAGCAGTAGAAGAGCTAAGAATATAGACCTACAAGACCTTCTGTAATTTTGCCCACCACTATAGTACTGTGATCCATTGCAATCTCAGATAATAGCAGACTTCATGGATGGTGATATAATCAGATCTCTGAGCCACTGAGACATTTCCAAATGGTTTGGACTCTAAATATCGATCCACTTACAACATCATGCCAATGCAGGTCAAATTTGAAAGGTTTCTTAACCTCCTTATGCTATTTTTTTTTTTTTTTTTTTTTTTTGTAGCCTTCAAGCTTGAAAGTAAAGCTAGAAGATAACTTTTTTTTTTGTGGGCTTCACTGTATTTTATAGCTTTATGAAAAATTTATGATTCTGGATAATTATACATGTTGTACAGTACTCACATAATTTAATCAAGTGTCTTGAAGACCATGTTCTCAAAAAAATGAAGTGAGAGCTTTCCATCTCTATCTAAGCCTGCTTACCTTTATTTTACATAAAAGATAACGAAACATCCAAACATAATCCTAATGCAAACAGCATTTAATCAACAGATGAGTTATACATGGTCCATTTGTACAGAGGTACCAAGTATAAACTATAAGGCTCACATTAAACAGTCCTTCTGGTAAAAAAGCAGAATCGTGTAGAAAGAGAATCATTACAGAAACTAGCAAGTGACTTAATCTGGTCACACACCAACCTCAGTTTCTTAATCAGTAAAACAAACTAGGTTTGTTTGTCTCCAGACAGGCCAGATGTTCTAATCTGCTGTGCTATTTAACATTTCAATGTGGATTATATGCAAACACACTGACGCAATAGACTTCCTTATCAGTCCCTTTGTGGCTCGGAGCAGACATTCTCAGGAACTCTATGGTGGTGATGAAGTCTCAGTCTGCTCCAGCAGGGGGGGACATTTATAAACAAATGTCATTGTATTTCCATCACAGTTAAATGTTTCTGAGAAATGTTGCTCAGAAAACAAAAATGACACGTGGAGAAATCAAATAGGCGTAAGAGGAATTTGGTATGAATAACTGGTTTTTGCCTAAATTCATAATTATAATGTATAATTCAGAAACATAGATGGGTATTAATATGACAAAGTGAAAGAACACAGCATCATGAATCATCTCGATCAAAAGATCCGGTATTATCCAGATGTATGTGAAAGTAACAATGTGTGTCTCAATAAACGTAACAAACTAAGACTGGTTCATTTCATTGATCCGTTCTACAGTCCATAACCCGGAAATACATCTAAGTACTAGACCGCGAGAACAGAGGAAACTTCCAAAAGAGTTAGGAAACGCGAGAAACGTATGAAGAGGTTTTTATTAAAAATGTTTTTATGGGAGGATTCTCCACCCTCTTAATATATTTCAATATCTTGCTTGAATATTAAAAACGTATCACTGAAATCAGCTAATATTTTTAGTGACAGGGTTCAAACGATGACAATTACTATAAAGCAAAATCCCAAACATTATCACCTTCTGTTGCTTTTGACAAAAAAAATTAAATATACATGATCGAAAACAAAATACAGCAGGTTTTGTTCAACTTATACAACATGGTAAAAGAAAGAAAATCATTAAAATAAAAAGGGAAAGGACAGCAGGAGATTACCACAAATAAAGCTTCACATAGTATACGTTTTGCTATTTTTTTAACCAACATAGCCTATAGATATTTAGCACTTTAGAAACAAATCATTTGTATTATGGAAATTCTGGCATAAAAAGAAGTCATAGCTACTTATAAAAGTAAAAATTATGATAGTAAGTCATTATTTTGAGATGAGATAAAAAGTAATAAAAACTTTTATGATGTCTTATGACGAATTCCTCTTAATTTAAACTTTTTTAAATCTAATAAATATGAATTCGTTGTTCATATTTTCCCTGCTTATCCTCTGTACTGACTTTTGATGTCAAAACGATGATCTACCAAAACTTCCTTTTTTCCCTTACCAAACCTCCTTTCGCTCTTGACTCGTGTCTTCGCGATGACGTCACAGCGGACACGCCCAGCCTCTTCCTCGCTGCTGAACGGCAAAGTCGGAAACACAAGTTCAAGCGCATCTTTTATGTACCGTTAGCCGACTACCGTTACTTTGCTACCGAGCCAAAGCAAGGTAACCAGACAGGAGAAACAGAAAGGATGGCGAAAACGTACGATTATCTGTTCAAACTGCTGCTCATCGGAGACAGCGGAGTGGGCAAGACGTGTCTGCTGTTTCGATTTAGTGAGGACGCGTTCAACACCACCTTCATCTCCACTATAGGTCAGTTCAGCTCTGTGGTTTCTATGTGTACACTACAGGAATGCCTCTTAAATAGCCCTGCGGGAAGAGAAATAACCTGTTGTAGGTTTACACACATGCGACTGTCTGCTGAAGTGACAGGAAGAGGCCGTGGATGTGTGACAGTTCACTTCAGCTTTTCCTCGAGATGTGGTTTACTAGCGTTTAAAATGACAAACGCCCGATTTTACGTATTGAAATGTCAGCATCTCTTGGAATAAGCTGCTTTCATCTGTCATTTGAACAAGACGTTACAAGCATGCTGCGTTTGTAGAGCTAGCATGCTTGCATTGTGATTAGCTGTGCTGTGCTAGCGGTGTGGGCTGGGCTGCACTTTCGTTTCTGTGGGTAAAGAGTACGTGTAGATTCACATTTTACCACTAAACAAGGGTATAAATGGGCTAGAGCGAACGCTTTATTTGGGTCAGAGTAAAAAATGGGTTTGTGTGCTGTCAAGGGGGCTTATCTCATCAACACCTGATTGCTTTACAATAAGTTACATCAGTTGAAATGATGAAATTAAAATGTATTTTGTCAGTTCGTGCTATTGATCCTATTTCGCATTCATGCATATGTTTCCTTTTTCATGTTTTGCTCTCATCAAAGTCACAATTGACCCTTCTGGTAAAAACAACAGATTTCTCTGTGGTGATAATATATGCAGGACTTGTCTAATCAATTTGGTCCACTTAAACCCCGCCCCTGCAAGCTCATGTTCATCCCCCTTCACTTTTTTTAAGTGTCACGCCCACATCTCAAAATCCAATCAACCACCAATGAATTAAAAGTCCTCACCCTACATATCTTACTTGGTAATCTGTTTGAGACGTATGTCACAATAAGAAAAAAAATCTGTAGCTACTTCCTTTTCATTGTGATTTTAAGAGTATTAGTAAAGCGGCATCTGTTTGTCAAGTCAGCAGACCTATAGTGTTATTCGAGAATAAGAAACCCTTAAATTCAGAACGTACACATCGTAAGAGACCGTACATGGACTAGGTCACAACGTTTTTGAGTTGGGATATTTTTACACACCTTTCGGTAGGTCGGTTCTGCTGTGGTCCAGTACGTCATTTCCTGTGCGAAACCCGTGCAAGAGTTCCTTGACCTTTTGTCATTGTTATGCCACATACTTCCCCTATTGCCATGGACAATACTGCTGTGTCACTTCCTGTCCCATGTCCTGTCTGAGCTTTCATTGGCGGCAGGATTGAGTGCCTCGATGCACACTGCCAAGTTTTCTCATAATTGCCATAATCAGGGTGCCAAATTCTGTTGCTACTGAATGCAACAGGTTTTTATGCATCTGCAAAGCCTTTTGCCACACTGCAGCCATTGAGTCGGTCAGACATATGTTACACCATTCTGACCTTTCTACACATTCCGTCTCCATGGTAAGGCCATGAAAACGTGCTAATCCAACAGTCCCCTTTAAGTGGAAAGATTTGTGATGCATTCTCAAATGAGTCAGTTTCACATTGTGTCACGATAGGACTGATTTCTGCTGTGTGAACACTAGCCTTTGAGATGAAGTTTCACATCACTTATTTCTAAACATTATTATTGCAGGGATTGACTTCAAAATCAGAACAATTGAGCTGGACGGGAAGAAGATCAAGCTTCAGATTTGGTGAGAGCACAAGCCTGCATTATAATGTATAAAGCAAAAGATTTGGCTGCTATGCCATATCACAAACGGGGCAGGAAAATAGAGAGAAAAACATTCCATTTAAGCTTGTTTTAATTCATCTAGTTTTATTGTTTTTTTGTTTTGCTTTTGCATAATATCATTACATTTGATTTATAATTAATGATGCACAATCAGATATTATATAGGACTTACATTAGCCCCACAACCCTTAATCTAGTTTATCTGACTTTCTTTGTAAAAAGTGTGGGCAAGCCTGGTATAAATGATAATTGTTTACAAACTTGCAATTAATCACATTCAAAATCTTTTTTTGTTTACATAATTTATGTGTTGTATATATTTATTATGTATATATAAATACATACTCTTACATGTATATTTTACAGATTTATTCTTAAAATATATTAACTATATTTGCCTATAAGAAAAACAAACGCATTAAATTTATGTAAACAGTTTCTAAATATATAATACCGCATGTGTGTATTTATGTGTACGTAATAAATATACACAGTCCACACACATGTATAATGTAAACAAAAACTTTGAGATTCAACTTTGGATTCAATTAATCACAAATCATTGTTTGACAGCACTAGTACAAACAATATTTTTAATGTGTTTTTTAAATTTGCCATAAAGGGATACCGCGGGACAGGAGAGGTTCAGAACCATCACCACTGCATATTATAGAGGAGCAATGGTAATGCTCTTATTCTCTTGAACAAATAATTCTAGATGTGCTTCTGCACAGGTTGTGTAGCCTAATTTCTGCAATTTTCTTGGTCGTTTACACAGGGAATTATGCTGGTGTATGATATCACAAATGAGAAATCATTTGACAACATCAGGAACTGGATCAGGAACATTGAAGAGGTACGAAACGGATCTAATGCATGCAGTTTTCACTTCATTTAAAGTGAGATTCATTTTCCCTGTGTCTGTTTTGTCAGCATGCATCGTCAGATGTGGAACGGATGATATTGGGTAACAAATGTGACATGAATGATAAGAGGCAAGTTTCAAAAGAAAGAGGGGAAAAGGTATGTATCATTAAAAAAATATTTTTTTAAAATACTGAAAATCGATTTTACTGTATGAAGCAAACCTTTGAATTTCTGCTACAGCTAGCTATTGATTATGGAATCAAGTTCTTGGAAACAAGTGCAAAATCTAGCACAAATGTTGAAGAGGTAGGGGAAATTATGTTGTTAAAATCAGTCTTGTTTTGGAAAGAACTGGCTATCTAGTGTTGATTAATTTATTTGAACAAGACTAATAATGTCCCTTTTTCTTCAATGCTAGGCCTTTGTCACTCTTGCTAGAGACATCATGACCAGATTAAATAGAAAAATGGTGAGAATGAAATATTGCAATCATTTAGAAAATGTTAATGTCTAACACTTATGCTGAATGGTTTCCTTGCATCTTTGTGTTTAGAATGAGAATAACCCTTCGGGAGGAGGAGGAGGAGCGGTGAAAATCACAGAGAGTCGGTCCAAGAAGCCAAGCTTCTTCCGCTGCACTCTGCTCTAACCCGGCAACTTCTGCAGCAACACTGTGTGAATGATTTCATTTCTCTATGTGTGTTCGGCGCGTATGTGTGTTTGTGTGAGGGTTTACAGTACCACTGGACTTTCAGCTGTTAGCTGCTGCTGAGAGCTCTGGACTTTAGCCTGCCTCATCTATACATAAGACCTGAAGAGAGTGATAAAAGACACTTGCGCTGTTCCCAAAAGGTTCATTTTAAGCCAAAATTTCCATCTACCTTACCCCTTAACCCTCTTAGATCAGTCCCAATTTAGTGTAGCCTAATTTGAATTTTGAAATCCTTTTTTTATCTTTAAAATAATTAATAACATATAGTCAATATATAGTCACGTGAGTTTATTAAAGCGCAATTTTAATGAAGGAAAATATATGAAGAGATTACAGTATATCAAACTCCTGCTATTATGCAGTTTTTGGCAATAAAGATTGTGGACCTAAAGTAGCGACTGATGAACATGATGGTTTGACAGTTAAGTTTTGGTCAAACTGAAGGACATGCAATATATATATATATATATATATATATATAATTTTTGTTGCTGAATGTTATGTTTTGTTATTTAAAATCACCCATTTTATATGTACTTAATTATGTTTTAGTTACTGTTCCAAAGCCGCAATAAACTGTGGAATAGAAAGCAATATTCCACAGGTCTTAGTCTTCCCCTTTCCCTAACTTTGTCATTAACTTTTACTGCAACAGAGACCAAAGTAAAATAAGAAATCGAAACTGTGATGAATACTAACAGTCTAAATGTCTGCTTCTTTTTTCTTTCTTTTTTTGGTTGTAACCTCTCTGACATATATATTGAGCATGAAAAAGAAAGACAAAAGAATAAAAGAGTGAGGGCTAGGACCCGTTTCCGAATGCTTGTTGAAGCAGCAGCCAGCTAGGCCCTGTATATTAGTATATACAGTATTACATTTACTAATGGTATTATATTTTTATACTCTATCGACGTGAGCATCTTTTACTCACCACTGCATATGAAGCATGTTAACCAGTGCGTATGTGAGATTGATTTATTTGTTAATACTTATTTTTTTAACTCATTTAAATGTCGTCACAGTATTCTGTACATTGTCTTTTGTAATTTCCTCTTTTATAAGACTCTTATGAGTGTGAAGTCGTGTAGTGTTTACAGCACCACTGCAACAGTACCTATTTTTTTAAGTCATGCACTGTTATTTGTGTGGGTCTCTTGTACAACGTCACCATTTCATAAACCACTTAAAGTCCTGCCTGTGAAGTCAGCCACTTAAAGAAAAGTGCAAGATCGTAATAGCTTGAATGTGTTGAAGTGTCCTTTGAGATTACTGGGCTATTACCAGGCCCATGTGGAACTTGCAGAAAAAAAGCACCTTGAATTTTGAAAAATTTCAAGTGTTCACGCTTCCTCATATAATATTGATAAGCGGGTTGGGCGTGCTGTCCAGGGAGCGGGCCGGGAGAACGGCGGGCTCGAACCCTAGCGATTAGAACCCTAGCAAGGGTAAGGG
>JAUMHP010000285.1:1792059-1808240 GCA_032361065.1 Enteromius trimaculatus
TACAATTTGCACAAGCTCACCAAAATTGGACAGTTGAAGACTGGAAAAATGTTGCCTGGTCTGATGAGTCTCGATTTTTGTTGAGACATTCATTTGGTGGAGTCAGAATTTGGAGTAAACAGAATGAAAACATGGATCCATCATGCATTGTTATCACTGTGCAGGCTGCTGGTGGTGGTGTAATGGTGTGGGGGATGTTTTCTTGGCACACTTTAGGCCCCTTAGGCCCCTGTCGACTGATTTGGAAAATGCCCGTTTTATAGGTGTATCGTGGCATGCCTACTGAGTATCAATGCTTTGTGTTTAAAACATGCATTTATCCTATTAACACTATGCAAACTTTAAAGTTAACATATTCACAGCAACAGTGATGCTTTGTCTATGGATTTTATTGTCTTTAACTTAAACAAGTAAGAACTGAGACACTACAAATTGCTACCCAGAAAAGCAGGTACACAAACATGTTGATATGTGCTTTGTAATTTTCCCATAGCTACTGTAAATCATGTGTTCCTTGAATGGTTTTGAGGACCTTGCCTCAGTGTCCCCGGGTTATGGAAATCATTTTAAACCTCATGTCTATTTTTTCATGAAGGACAAAAGCACTCAATGGGATGACACGGAAATACCAAGAAAAGAAAAATGGTGAGGTGCGTGGCTAAAGTTACAACACAGGAATAAAATAGCAAAAAAATAAAAACAAGAAAATAAAAATAACAATGTATGATATGAAAAAGGCAAATGAGGCCAAATGAATAACAGTCATGTTTATTATCATATCTGTGAAATATAGCACAATGTAAAACAGAATGTTGCTCACAAATACACTGTGTTTTAAATTAAGGCAAACGCCTTGAACAAGGTTGTCTTTAATCCCATCCTTTATTTACTCACCAGCTCTCTTTTCTTCATGCACTCCATAACCATGAGATAAATCTGCTGGGCCTGATTCCGGTTGTAGTTGAATGTCTTCTGTATGGTTACTAGAAGCTGATCTCTAACACTATCATTAACCAACCTGCACCAGAACAAGGCAATGGAGACCAAGAGAAGGAGCTTTTTAGCAACAGTGAGACCAAAGAGGTTCAGTGTTCAGGGACTTTTAATGCCACAAATATGTTTTAACAGCACAATAATCAGTAAAAACATATGTTTTCCTGTTATGCAGTGAATTTTCCTCAGAAAAAAAGTGGTAGCACTTCATTTTACATTCCTGTTCCTCGTGTACATACTATGTACTTATTGAAGTAATTACAATAACTAGGTACTAACCCTGAACCTACCTCTAAACCTAAAACCCCATGTAGTTACCTTTATTACCAGTACTTTTGTAGGTAAGTACATTGTAAGTGCATGTAAGTACACATACTGTAAAAATGCAACCAAAAGAGCATTTGCAAAGCTGCGCCTTTAAAATGAATTAATAATCACTGAATCATCATGTATATTTTCCTCACCCATCCTCCTCCGAGTACTTATGAGCGAATGAAATAATATCCGATGCTCGGCCACTGCCGTCGCACACAACCACAGGCACAGGAGGCTCCTCACGCAGACTCTCCAACACAATAGAGATTACATTCGGCCCTCCTTCAAGAATCAGACACACTAAAGGGACCCCATGACCCAGACCTGTAAAAACACACACATATAACACATTCATGTACAAAATAAGCAGCAAGTAGGCATGAAAAGATGCTTTCGAGTGTGATAAAGGTGGTAGTTTCGACTGCAGTGTGGGATGACGTCTGGACCTCCCTTTGCTGTCCCAGCCTCATCAGGAACTCCAGGCATAGGATGACAAAGGGAAACCCAGGAGGTCACAGACTGGGCTTTCCATCACTAGACCAACATTCATGGACTCCAACAGTCTTTTTCATTTGATAGCTTCATTAAAATTGTTTAACTTTCTTCAAGGAGCTGACTTACGTGTGTTGATCTTCTGCAGAGAGATGTGTTTCTCCAGCTGCCTGCGCAGTCGGACCTCCGCCCCATACTTTCCGTGAGTGCCGTTGTCAGCCAGAATGAAGTGGGAATGGCTGTTGTTAAGCACAGAAAGTTTGCTGAGAGGGTTGGACATGGTTTGGTAGGGTCGCGTCACCTGGTTAAAGCAAAAACACAGACTCAGTGGTGATATATCACCCAAAAACCTTGCAGAAACCAAACCTCAAACCATCACTTATGCTGATGAGTACATGCATTCCTGGGCAATAACACGAATGGCTTACGTCTCGTCCGATCAGATCCTCTTTATTTTCCACAATACCCCATGGTGCAATTCCGATTGCGCACACCTTCCCACGGGACTTAGAGGAGTGGTCTTTCAGCGCATCTCCCACATGGCGAATCACTCCTGTGTAATGTGACAAGAGGGAATAACTTGAAATTATTAGTGTGACGTGTGATTTAGTCATTCGCAGTTTCTTGCTCAACAGGGAAGCAGATGATTCAGTATCTGAAGCAGGAACAGAAGACTATTTAATTGATGTCAGGTCACACCATGACCTTCTTTTTTTGTGCTGCACTTCTCTGTGTTGTCAAACACTCACCTGTACTAACTCCCCCGGTGAAGATCCAGGCCCCAGTGGTTACCGCTGCTTTTATCAGGCCCTTTCCAAACACTTGTTTGAGTTTGGGCTGCAAGTCGAAGTTCTGCAGGCCTCCATGCACAGAAATCAGCAGGGTGGGGAGCTCCAGCTGCCAGTCTTTCACCATCAGATGCAGAAGGTTATCAGGCTTGGTATCAACGGATATACTGATGATAAACAAGGAAGAGAGGACAGAAAATGAAATGATTTTAGGGGTCAAATGTCCAGGACAATGTTCAGGATGACTCCTTAAGTGCTAAAGCACATTTTTGTGAAAAACAAAAAAATGAAAAACAAATGAATCACATGGTTATCTGAAAAATACCATGGCCTTGTTGACATGACCTCCTCCCTGGAATTCAATGATACCGTACGCGTCAGTGGGCGTGGATTGTGTGTGCTTTGCAACAGACCATTTCTCTTGTGGACACTCGTTCTGCGCCCCCTGGCCTTCCTCTGCGCTCTTATTGGTGGAGCCAGGAAGAATAGCCACATGTTGGTTTACCAGCTGACCGCAACAACACCTGTAATAGTTTGCAAAAATGGAAACGTCAATATTAACTGCAAAACCACAAACCTCATTAATTTATATAACTTCTTGAGTGACAGGTGTGATTATAGTTTTAGAACTATCATGTTGCATTTATTAATGCAAGTTTAATTCATTTTATTAATAATTTAGTCCAAAAGCACTTCGTAAATTAATACATCATCCAGTTTGTCTTTTCTCAAATTACAGTGAGATAAAAACAATATTACTGATTTGATCATTCTTTCTTAAATAGTTCTTTTTTTATTTTCATTCATTTTATTTAGCAATTTTAATATTTCAACCTCTTGCCAATGCAATATTTCTTCAATTAACAAAGACATTTTTAATAGTTTTGGTTTTAGTTAACTATAACAACACTGTTACTCACTTGTTGGGCTCTTTGCTGGGGAATATGTGAATGCACTCTCTTTTTAGAAATGTCCTTTCAATCCATGCCCTCTGAAACTGCGAGACATAAAACAGGAGAATTTCAAGTGAAATGTGAAAGCATTTCCTAAATCTCAAATTATGAAAACAACTGAACCCTTCTAGGTCAATGCACAGTCACATTACACAGCAGTAATTCACCCACTCACTGTTATTTAATTTCTATTTGTATATTTGTTAAGAATTTTAATTGCACTTGAATTATATTAGACAATAATATAAATAGATAATAATACGTCAATCAATAATATATAACAATCAGCTTAATGCTCTTTGTGTAACAAAAAAGTATTTACAGAAATACGCCTGACCTCCAAAAGGTCCAGTAGCAAGCCAGACACATCACTAGAAAGCAAAACTCCTAAAAGAGCAAGAAATTCTAAGAAATATATTCGAACTTGAACTCAAACTGACTTGCTAGACAGACACTTACCCCTGAAAAAAAAAGAGAAAGACAAAATGCTTGGATAATGTCAGGCTTGTCCGGAAGTCTTCCTCGAGGCTGCCTTCAACTGCCTGTGGCCTTCATTTATGGAGCAGAGGTCTGGACCACGTGTGCTGGACCTCAGTCTCAGAGTCTCATGACCACTGAAGATAATCCTGCTGGAACCTCATGACCAATCCACTGGAACACCACTAACTAAAGCCTACCCCGAGACGAGGGGCTCTCTAATCTGCCTCATTGGTCAACATGCTAATCTCTCCCACACCTCTTCCTAATGCTGTTTGTTGAGGTAAACTGGGAAGGATAGGAAAGATACAGGTGACTCAAGTTCTTACTAAAGTCCTGTCAATTATTTAGGATTTATTTTGGAGACGGTAGGTGCATTTTTTTTTAACCTGTTTCAGAAAGGTGTTCTATAAGACTCATGTTGCAGCAGCATCCGCACCGTATTAAAAAGCCTCCCACATAAATCAAATTAAGCATAAGCGCTCTCATTCACAAAGAGCAGTATCGCTGAAACATAATCTGGCTCTGTCCCAAGTACATATGAGATTTGTGTTTAGACATCTGTCGACAGCTTTTGACATCTTTGGATTTGGGCATTTTAGAGCTTCATTTCTCCCAAATCCTAAAGGGTTTAGTGATAGAAACACACGTGTGGAATTTCCCATGTATAAAGTGAAGCTGCACAGTCACATAAACCTCTCTCTGAAGCTACGCAAACATTTTTTTTTTTTTAAATATTATAAATGTGATATTAGACAAAATGTTTTAGTTGACTGAGTAAAACAAAAGAATGTACCTAATACCTTGTTTTAAAATATTAACGTGTATATATAATTCAAACACTTTAATAAGGTGTATATGAATGTGTCCTATGGTGTGACATAAGAATGTTAAAAAAAAGAAGATACTGAAGATAAAACTTATGATATTCGTAACTCTGTGAATAAGGATACATTTTTCTCATGTTATTTTTCTGTATTTTTGCTATGTCACACCATAGGACATGGTCTAGTTTTTATTTGTCAACTATCCATATTTATGTACATACATATATAGCCACATACATAGCCAACATTGTCCCTAGCTTCCTGATAAAGATTAAATTAAACAGAAAGAGTAAACCAGAAAAATCTGCTTCCACTGATCCATAATTACAATTTAGTCCCTCAAAGCTCTCACATTAACACACGTCTACCCCGTGAGCAGCTACATAAAGGAGCTCTGTGAGAAGCTCAACTCAGATAATCCTCATCTAAGCAAATCAAGCAAAGAGCAAATCAACTCTGCCAATAGGAAACAGAGTCTAATGTTTCCGCACTGTTTACAAGAAAGACAAATAATACAGTAAATAGTCTACAGTGCAACAGGATTCACTTCCAATGGATTTTTTGAAAGGATATTTGGGGTCTTTCTTCAGAATTGATAATCCATTCCCATCCTCTCATTATCTTTCCCCCAATTATTTGATTCTGGGAGTTATTATATTCAAACAATATTATGGATGATTAAAAGTGCCTTTTTTTAACACTGCTTAACAAAGAACACATATTACAGCTGTGAATGGTAATTGTAAGCATGCATGAATTTGGCAAACAAAAAAACATGTTTGACAGTTTGTACTTAGACAAGGATGGAACAGACAGTTTTCAGAGTTGGAAGGTTAAGTGAATCATGGCATTGCTGGAATTGCTGCAACCTACAATTTTCTTGTACACAATTTTCAATTCTCTCTAGAAAACACAAGCTGATTTGAAAAGATTTCACGTCCATTGTAAGCCCACTGAGTGTGTTTGGACTCATTCCGCAGAACTCTGCATTAATCACATAAGATTGAGCCTTAGAAAGCACAGGGGTTTAAGCTACCCAGTGCTCTTTACTGGGCCATTACCAAAGATTAAAGGACAATGCTGAAAACAGGTTCTGCATGGGTGTAAGCGAACAGAGTTCAGGGCCACCACTGGAATCAATGCATTCACCAAATGAGTTTACACACATGGACAGAATCACTGCCGATGTAAAACAAACAAAAATCAAACCACAAACATCTCAAATCTTAAATTAAATATGAATTCTGATGCATCACTGGAAACGTGGAAATGATTCCATGGGTCACAACCATTATTTTGTTAAATAAGGGCCCATAATTACATATAGGTTTGTTTATTCACCAAATCAAGAAAACCAAGTCAGTTGCTGTAAAAATGAAAGGATATTTAAAGCTTGTTGAGGTCTCTTACCTTCTGAGAGCCAGAAGACGTACGTTTAATAGATGCACGCTTAACAGAGCCCTCTTTGCCCTTTTTCCCTCCAAAGCCCCTGTTATCCATTTTTATGAGATCCTAAAGTCCAGCCATCACCATCAAGGCAAATGACTAACAAGTTAACAGAGTGGTGTCCAGCTCCTGCATCCAAAAGACAGTGAGATGCAGATAGTATGACGCTGACACAAAGACCCCCTTCCCTGATAACTGTATGTGTGCGTGTGCGCGCGTGTGTAATCAGGCTTAATGGAGTTGCCCTATGAGTGATGCTCTTTAATGCAGGAGATTTAATAAATGGTGATTGAAGGTAAATCTGGGTAAAAGTCAAACAAAAATGGCTCTAATGCTAAATAAAAAAAAACACATGGTTAGGTCACGACTTGGGAAGCACTAAGAAATCGAAATGCAGGGATTAGCTGTGAATAAGAGAGCGCAGCGTAATCACCTCCGGTTCAGGTGAATCCCAAAACAATGCGTTATCAAAAAATGTTTCTCCTTACCAGTTAAAAACTCAACAAAAATAGTTTCGACTTGAAGTGAAAATGCAGACAACACCTGTTTGTTCTGTTCCTGCAACTGATACACAATGTAAGAAACACAGAAAGGCTTTAGTTCTTCAGATTACACTTCTGATAGCATTCCTGCCTGATTTAATGTTCAGAATCACTCGCTGTATTTACATGGTTCGTCTCAATTTGATGGTTTTGATACATTTAAGGTTATAGTTGACAGATGATAAGAATTAAACTGCTCAAAAGCGTTTGCAGACACAGATAGTCAGCTAGCACACATTCAGCGTTGCGCGTACGTTGCATTATTCTGTTAACTTGATGAAAAAGTAAATAAAAGAATCTTCAAAACAAGAAAAGCCCGAAAACCCATTTAAAACAAGTTTATTAGAGAATAAGCTAAATAGTAACAAACTGAAAAGCATTGGCATTTCTATGAAAATTATATATATTTATTTATAAAAAGAAAAATTTTATGCGACATCCAAGGCCTTGTGTGCTCCATACGTTTGTCAGTCCTCCACTGAGCAGGTTGATGTATGAAGGCTGGAGAACTGTTTCTTGCAATAAATAATATATACACAGTCCCCACCGCTGTGTGCCCCGTCTTCCATTCTTCTCATCCTTTCCATCAAGCCAGCGAATTCAGCTCACTTCTCTTTCATGCTCTCTCCACCTTGGTTTCACTCAGCTGCATTAGACCCAGTGTCTATAACAGAGAAAGCGTTTAATAAAGAGGACTGCATCACAAACATGAAAATTTATTATTTCAGAAAAGTGAATTAGATGTCTTACTTTTGCCATCACATGCTACAATTTTTACTTTGTCCACCTTGACCAGATCCGTCACCTCTCGGAACTCAACGTCATTTAAAACAAACGTCCAGACATTATCGCAGAATCTGTATGTGTTCAGAGAACCCTGTGGATAAATCAAAGAGGAGTGATTTTTAGTGTGTCACAGCTATGTCTGCACGTGCTCTAGCATTTTTTATTTTTATTTTGGAGCATTAACTTACCCTAAAATTGACCCTGTTGCGGACCCGGTTAGCCAGTGCTGTGTTGATAGCCTTATCAAACTGTAAAAGTACTTGAAGAGCTAATTGTGGTGTGATCTGTTGAGTCTGCGGATGGACAGAAAAAGGAGTTGAAAGTGTTAAGTTAGAGAATTCATACATATTTAACACTGCCGGGCTTCACTGTAGTTTTATTTTTATTAATATATTCAGATAACAGGCTTTCTAGTTTCTTGAGTGGTCTGATTCAGGAATTTCATCTTACATCAGAGCTAATATTATTAGCCATAAGCATGTACATGCAGTCTGCCTGCGTCATTGTTATTATTTAACATACACAGACTGTATGACTGTTAGGATTCCAATCTGCGGTATTGTGACAAAAAAAAAAAAAATATTTTACGTAAACATCTAGGAATGGCTAAAATAGTTCATTTATCCATCACTGGAGCGGCTAACTTATAACTTATTCAGAAAGAACAGTTCAATTACAAACACAGCTGTCGTTAGCTAACGCTCACTTAACTTTAATAAACCGACACACCACTAACCACGATGAGAACAAATCATAGGACCTGGCAGTGAGATATGATAGCAAACCACCGAAGGCAGATGACTAGATGTGCATTAGTCGTTTTTATTCCGCTATCTGTATTTATCTATCACATCATCCTGCGCTGGCTAGCAATCAAGCTAGATAACTTCACTTTGATTCAGCACTCTTACCTGAATAAGTTCATCAAGACTCTCCTGTAGACTGTTCCCGAGTGTCGTGTTTCTGTACAGCTGATATGCCATAGTGTATTTTTGGTGCGAACGCTGTAGGCTGTTCTGTTTAAAATAACCGTGGGATCTTCGCTGATGCTTTGTGATTTGCCCGCTGGTCGAGCCACTTCCTCAAAATCCAAACTTACAGCGATCGCGCTACGGAAACCCGCGAGGGACATAAATCTCCGCCCGTGAAGGTAGGAGGAAACAATCATCTAGGAGCTCGTATAGTTCCTCTTTAACGTGTTCTGAATATAACTCATACATAACAATGCTTTGCCTTTTGTTGTTGTTGTTTTCCCTTTTTGCTATAACCTAATTTTCATTAGACATACCTCCATAAACTTTACGTTAAGTATTCCATTTGTGCCACAAAATAAATAAATAGAATTTATTAATTAATTTGTGCTACACACTTGTTTAGCTGGTTTGTTCAGATAAAAATACAAATGTATACAAAGAGTCGGTTCTTTTTTGGCACAAAGGCATCCTTATATTCAAGTACAATGAAGAGATGTGTGACTGTTTGTTATTCACATTAACATTACCAATCCCTAATTCTTGCCACTCTTTTTTTCCCGTCCACGTAAAGTGAGGGAGAAAATAATGAAGACTTGATCAATCTCAAAAATGCCGGTAGATGGCAGCAGAAGACAAGTCCAGCCATTATTAATCTCATGAACGTCCCTCAGGCTGTTCCTAAAATACTGTAAACTGTACATTTCTGAATTAACTTTCATCGTTTCTTTAAACGTTCTTTGGACGTTTGTGATTCCTATTTCATTGAAGCATGTTTGGGGTTTTCCTATTTATAAAAAGTCACAAATAATTGATTTTCTTTTTTTAAATCATGCCGTAATCTTCGTAAGCTATTTTTTTTTTTTTTACCAGAACTCTACTTGTGTGCCGTATTAAGTAGACACAAAATGCCAATGAAAAGCATGACATGAAAAAGTATGAAACATTAAAAGCAATATAAGATTATAAAATCAATTTATTAAGTTATTTAACAATTAAAATCAAGAGGTAATTTTGTTACGGAAACAATGATTGTAACAGAATTGTTTGTATTAAGCATAAATAAAAACGTTAGCGTTATATAAGCAAGTCTAAGCAGCAACAAAGCAGTCACTTAAAAAACGTTTAAAGTGTGGTGGAAATTCAATTACACTGTACTGGAAATATTCATGATATTTCACAGCATCTGTGGGGCATCTTCAATTCAGTAAATTGTAATGACTTCTCAATTAATTTAAATAAACTGGGAAATTAAACTCAGTATGATGCAAGTTTTTTACCACTTAAATATATATAAATATATGCTCTATCTGTAATATCTGCACATTTCAGCTTTGTAATTTTAAAGTTTTAATACATCATTTTAATTAACTAAATTCATTAAAGACAGGCTTAGGGGTTCAGGGTTCGATCCAACCAAAAGCAGAAGCTGAGCCTAAATGCAGCTTTTCATTAGTAACACTTTACACAGACAAATGAAGATGCCAGCGGATGCTGGAATAAGCATCTACACAGAGAAAAGCACTGATAAATCATAGTTTGGTCAAATACTCACCGCGCTTTAGCTTAATAAACTGATGTTGATAATGAATGGAAGTGTTTATAGAGATATTTGAAATGACACATCCTTGTAATTATTTCATTTTTAAGAGAATGCAAATAAGGCACCTGCTAAATAGATGAAAAAATGGTATGCAATTATTTGGATACAATGCGAGAATGTGGGCTCAAACCAAACCATCAACATTGATCAATGGTTCTGTTCTGTCTGTGTTGGAATAATGGCATTCGTTTAGCTTATTCATCTCCTCTTGAGCGTGTGTTTGTGTGCAGTGGAGGATGGTGGGTTTTAAACGATGATGGATACAGAGAGGCTGGCAGAAATGGGAGCTGCTTCCTTCATTTAATTACTGTGTCAAACCGAATTACCTTTGAAATCAGAAAACATGACCACTACACACTGCGCAGATTTATTCATACTTCATTTATGCCGGACTTTTTGCTTTTTCCCTCACTTTGATGCATTTGTTTAGTTATTTGTTGGCATGTGGAGTATTCCAACATTTATTTAGTATCTCACTTTTGCTGGATGATATTGTTTCTGTTTTGCTGTGTAAAGACTCTCTTTAACGGGACCGCAGCGGCATTGTTAAATAAGCCAGATTAAGACAGATTTGTCCTTTTCAAAATGTAGTGTCTGTGATTGGACCATTTATTAAATAATTCCTTTTATAAGGTCTTTAGATTTCTATCAAGAAACAGACTGTGACATCTGAATTAGAATTTAGATGAAACACGGTTTAAAAACAAATCTATAAAGACGTATAGCTGGAATAATTGAGTGTAGTCTTTGGAGGTTAAAATAGTTCCTACATGACCTCAGTAACCCATGTTGTTTACTGGGAACTTTCACCCTCTTTTGACCTCTGACCTCTCTCGAAGCAGAGATGGGGGTCAGTGCAAATCATTTATATGGGACACGAGGCAGTGTACTGCATCTCCAGTCGTGAATTAAGCTGATTTTCATTTTACAGCACACAGGCTGTTACAGACAGCACAGCTTATCACCAATCATTACACCATTCATCAGCAGGATTTTCAAGAGTATGCAAATGTGATCAGCAAACAAATAATTACACAAGTCAATGAGAACAATTAACACAACAATGCCCCAGAGACTGGGATAAGCTTAATTAATTTTCCCATTGCCGTATAACAGCATGATTAACCACAAACTGGAAATTTTCTCATGCAGCTCCAGCATTATGAATGCAAAACAATTCTGAGGCCATTAATTCTGATTAACAAAAAGATGTCAGGTGATGTAGAGAAAATGAACTCATACACTCACATTTAAATCAAATCAAATCCGAACTGTATGTACTGTAAATGAAAAGATCATATAAAAATGGCTTACTGTAGGAAGACCAAAATGGTTATCTTAGGAAGACCATGTGAGGCCTTTATTTTATTCACACATGTCCTGTTCAGTTCAAATAGAAAAAAATATTCAATATGACTCCAGTGACAGCTCATAGTCTTTGATGGACAGCGTTTCAATTATATTTCCCCGTTTTAGATGACTGCCTTTCAGCCCACCAGACCAAAGCTCACCCTGGACGCTGTGATGCTGGGTTTTTCCCGGTTAAAGCAGTGATCCTCCCCCACATGCTGGAGCAGCACAGATTATCCTCCTCTTATTCTGCTCGTCTGCCTTTATTCAGTGCTGCGGGTTCATTGGAACTCATTCTGCTATTGTGATGCCATGACGTTAAAAAGCAGAGTCTGTTTAGTGACAATGGCTAATTTTATTTATGGCTCATTTATTTATTAATAAAAATTAAAACCTCCCAATTGACTGATTAGTGTAAATAATGACTGAATAAGTAAATGAACAATCAAACAAACAAATAATAAACAAATACATTGTTAAAGAAATAGTATATGGTATTTATCAACTGCTGTCCTTTATTGATTTAAAATGTTCACACTACCTCACTAGCCTATTTTTTTTTTTTTTTTTTGAGGCTGAGGCTGCATTTATTTGATAGAAATTACAGTAATAAACAGTATTTTTTCTGTTCAAATATAATTTATTTCAGTGACTTTTCAGCCGTCACTGCTCAGGAATTAATTTTTATTATCATAAATACTTGTACTGCATAATATTTTTTGCTGAAACTGTGATCATTTTTTCAGCATTGATGGCTAGAACCATTCATATAAATATAAATCTTTTGAAACATGTCTTTACTTTTACCAATTTCTTATCAAATGAATGCATCCTGGTCGAGGAAAAAAGCAATTTCTTGAAGTATTGAAGTAGGCTAATAATTGAAAAAAAAATCTTTCTGGACATCAACTGAATGTATTGTCTACTTGTTTAACACATTACATAATGACACATATCTTGATACACAGACATTATTTTGTTTTGCAGTAGACTAATCCTAATTTCTGCATGCTCTGGATCGTCAATAAACTCTGTTCTTTCTATGCAAATAGCATTTTTTTTTTCCAGACCAAAACCTTTGTGAAATGCACTATATTATTAAGAAATCCTGGTCACACTGACCATTGAGAACTGATCAACCTGTTAGTGATTGTATACATGTTAATATACTGTATATATGAGGACCCTGCCGTCAAAGAAGAAGACCACCACCCACCAATAAAGCAGCTGTCAAGTCATACAAGAAATGAAATACTGTCTATGCACGTTCATTTAAGCTTACACACACACTTAATCTAGAGGGAGGAGCAAAAATAATAATTTCCTATGGGAATACTGCCCCCCAAATTAATTACTGCAATTCAGCATTTTTAAATGGACCACTTAATAAAGTGGCAGCATAATTAAATTTCCAGCCCTGTGACCTTGAGAGCACTTCCCAGATAATTAATGATACACGCAGATAATCAATGCAGATAATCCATCTATGCACCATCTACACATATTGTATATACACCACACAATGAAATACTGACTTGTGTACAAAAATAAATATGACGTGCAAACAAACTAACACAAACAAAAGTGGAGTCAAGTACAAGTACACACACACTGGCTGCTGATAAACGATCATTAAACTTGTGTACTATGTTTTATCCCTTTAAGCATTGCTGTGATTTTGTCATTTCCGTATGTGCTGCCCCAAAATGCAAGTGAGAAAAGTTACCTATATCTTTTTGATTAACAGTGTGCAGCGAGCAGATCTTATTTTCATAAAGCATTCTGATTACCTCTTGATTCACGACTTGTTCAACCTCTGCTGAACAGAGAACACATTCCATTAGTGTCATATAGATTATCATTCATAAACCCTGCAGAAACTACATTAATGTGCTAATTCACACTGATGATGAGATTAAGCAGAGCATAGACAAATGAAGTCCAATATTTTTACAGAACTACACATCGTATGAAGTTGGAGGTTGAGTTAAATCACGAGAAGTGGTGTTATTTTACTCATGAGGGATTTCAAATTAAGATTTCACACTTGCGTAAAACCTTGCACTTTCTCTACTTTAGCACATAGAATGAATTTTAAGGCTGTACAAATTGACATCTTAATGGCCTTTGGTACTGCTGGCCTTTCTGCTGTAGTGAAGTAATAACTTGAAGCAGAGCCCCTTAAACCTTGTATGTGTGTGTGTTTAAGTGGTGCTACCTGATTTATGGTGGGCACAACAACAAACAATCCATTTACTACACATTTATCTGCCTAATGCTCAGCTTAACCGGAATGCCAATACTGTATTGACAAAATGTCAACACATTCACACCAACTACACCGAATCCAACACAGTCTCATTCATCTCTCCTCAAAGGTGCAGGCAAGAATACACACACACACACACACACACACACGTGCATGCAGAGTATGAGAATGAGAAAACACGGCTGAGGAAAAATGAGTGCTGTCAGAGGGGCTCATGATTAACCTTATATACTATAGAAGAGCTACTGATCTTATACTATAAAGATACAAGACATAACCTACCTACTCTACCACACACAGGCACACAACAAACACTGAAACCTCCAACATATCGATGATAGCAAACACACACATGTTGGGTTTACGTGTTTTATGGGGACATTTCATAGGCGTAATGGTTTTTATACTGTACAAACTATATGTGGTATTGTCCTACACTGACCCTACACCTAAACCTACCCCCGACAGGAAACTGTGTGCATTTTTTGGATTTTCAAAAAACAAATGTCCCCACAAGGTCAAAATTTACTGGTATTCCTATCTTTGTGGGGACAATTGGTCCCCATAAGGTGATAAATACCACACACACACACACACACTATAAGCTACTGTATGTAGCTATGTTTTATATATATAGGCTATACAAAAACATGTATGCTATTAAAAACAGTATATGTGCTATTAGACAAGATCAGATTTTTTATATGCTACTTCAATAAAGCCAAAAAGACTGATCAAAATAATATTTTATTGCTGAAATATAATTTTTTTTATAAATTCTTTGTACTAAATTAATGTTGTCTTCCCCTAATGATTATTATAAGAGAAACATTATCAGAAAAAACTGGTTTGCATATTTGTATATTTTTATTGTATAGAAAGATTTTCAAATATTACTTTATTTTAAAATATTTAAAATATCTGTAAATATGTAATTGTATAAAATGATTTGAAAATATATTGGGAAAATAAGATAAGTGTATAAAATAAGTGTGTTTTGTGAAGTCTTTAACTAAGGCTACATTATTTAAATTATAATATAAAATAAGATTGTGATGTAAAACTGTGATCAATTTTTTTAGGATTCATAGACAAATAGAAACTTGATTAAGAACATGATTTATTTGAAACAAAGTCATTTATATCATTATAAATGTCTTTACTGTCACTTAATTATCAATTTAATGTATGTTTGATGGAAAAAGTTTTCACAGTTTTTACAGTTTAAATGTTAAAATACCCAGCTGTCTCCCCCACATGCCAGACCAAACACCCCTGTGCTATAAGATACAGACGTCTGAATGTCTTCAGGTGGAGTATCTGATAAGCCGCTCTGATCAGCTGATGATATCTGGACTCTTGAGCTGCAGATATTCTGCTGAAGGTCTGATGTCTCCTGACTCCATCTGGACTGAGCCCTCTGAGACCTTTAGGCCTAAAAATCACATACACGCTTCCACAAAACTACTGTCTGACTACCTCTACTCCACTTTGACAGCAGCAGAGGTGATAAATGGCCAGGATTATTAAAAGAAGGTTACTTTTAAACACTGTTCCCTGGCAATGAGAGAGAATAGCAGCTGCTAAATCACTGTCAGGGGAACTAATGATAAGATATCATAAGACACGCAAGACACAAGACAAGATGGAGTGGAGCTTCTCCCTCCTTTAATCAGCTTCAGCTTCCTCCTCTCGCCACTCTCACGTCTTTATCAAGCACACAAACGCACTTATTCCTGTTCACGGCGGTGTATCCATCACCTTGGCTCTGTGCCTCTCTCTCTGTGGCTCCGCTGTGGACTGCTTCTGTCGCTCAAGCAATTTCATGCAGACAGCATGATTATGATAAAGAATAGACGACGTCTGTTATGTGCTTATACGTGCTTTTGTAGCTGGTGTGATGCAGTTATAGTTATTTCTGATGAATGTGAAGTTTAAGGTTTATTTGGCTCTGCAAACATCAGGTTTGTAATGATATTTTCTTTCAGAACCTAAAGGTTAACCCTTTAAAAGGTCCAGGTTTTGATAATTAATAGGAAGGATATAGAGGTCATGCTGTGCCACTCATGTCAGAGCCTTAGCACAGCAAGGGGACAGATATGTTTCTCTGGAGCATGCAGAGTTAATCACACTCTGAGTAAGGGCCTCTAGATTAATCTAATTAATAAAAGTCATGGTCTGTCCCAGCATAGCTAATACTTTAAGCTAACGATGTCATAAATCCACCCTGCTAATATGGCAGGTGGAGAGAGGGTTGTAGGAGGAGGTGTGTTTTTGTGTGTGTGTGTGTGTGTGTGGTGATGATGGAGAGACAACGCTGTGTTTTTATGTGTGTACTTAAGAAAACTTGGGTCATCAGGTGGGATAAG
>JAUMHP010000285.1:1812112-1825983 GCA_032361065.1 Enteromius trimaculatus
GTATCTATCAATGGGGTAAGAATAAATGATCCTCTTTTCCTTTGAATTAAGTTTTATTTATACTATAATACAAAAACAGATAACGTGTTTGATTAAGATTAATTGGAAGGAAAAAACATGATTTTTAAAAAGAAAAGGTCTGTTTGAAGTGAATAATTTTGTTTTTATTTGGGGGAACTACCTATATTGATTTTAACTTATACTCTAAGTCAGATATTATTGAAAAATTTCCATCATTATTGCATAAAAGCAACCACAACACAATTGTCTTGTCTAATACAAAAGGTAAACTTTTAAAAAAGATGGATTATCAGAAACAAATATGAATATAATAAAACATTGTTCACCTTAGTGTCCTTTTATCAGTATGTTTTGAGCTGTGTAATACACAACTGATGTAAATAAGAAGATCTGTGTAAATCTGTGAAGTATTGAGGACATTTCACTTCCTGTATGTTAAATAAATACACATATAATTACTAGAGTAGCAATAGCCACCACGGTTAATTCCTCTAAACGTTGTCGAGATCAAGGAGGCACAAGAATGGACACATAAAAGAGTTACCTAACTTTATTAATTTCATTATTTTAAAACTAATATAAATCCCATGGAATTTCATCCTGGGGCCATTAAGTCTATGAATGCATGGACGCCTGCCATTAAGTACTGCATTCCAACACTCCATTCAAAATTATTACAGTTTTTTTTCCTCAAAATTCGGCAATCAGAGTGGAAATACACGGCCTCAGCACACTCTCATTCTCACAGCACTCCTGTCTTTTGTCTCTCATGTGCAAGTATATGCAAGTTAGCTAGTCGAGACTAATATTAGTGTTTCACAGCAGCAAAAGAAAAAAAAGAAAAGGAAAAAAGGGGGAAACAGTTTGCTGCACAGTTGCAGAACAAATGTGTTAATGACAGTATCTGACAAGGAATAATACGCTAACAACAGTCACTTTCTAGATAATTGAGAGAGAAATGAAGAAGGCTGGGAGACCCTGATGAAACAATAAATATTCTGTTTCCCAGTCATCCTCACACAAGTCGCCATGTGGAGCTGGTCTGAGGAAGTACACTCTCTCAATTGCCCGATCAAATATCCAACTTCATTATACTATAAAAACAACAATCAGAATACAGAGAGGTGACATTCTTTTTTTTTTTCTTTCTCTTCTCTTTGAAAATACATTAGGTGAAGTGCATTACATGTGACGTCAGATTGAGGTGCTGAGAGGGGACTGATGGGACATAGCCGTGTGAACGTTCCAGAACGTGAAGTGTGCAGTCGGTTCTCGTCAGGGCTGGAGCTGAAGTCATTTTAATTCCATCAGTTCAGGATCGAATGCAAATAAATGTAAAATTAAACGGACATGAAGCATTTCCATATGCTTTTCCCAAACGAACTTCCCGAACCGAGATAGCACTGGTAATGAGACAAAGAGAAACGGAACGGACTCCAGCCCAGGTTCCCGTGTCGAGAGTGAACACTGTTACAGCAGCTGATCTCTTAACCATGATCTTGTTTCCTAATTAAGGAATGTCTTGATTCACTTAAAAAAAATATCTATTTCAGATCACATTGTCTAGAACATAAAACTAAGCAATATACTGATCGATAAATTGAGTCCTGCAATGTTTTAAAATGGAGGTTGACATTCTATTCCAGTAAAGCAAGGCATCAGGTATGTAAAAATGCTTCTTTACTAGAGCAGTAATCCTCGCCTGCAAGTTCTCAGGCCTTACGAGGCCTATTTCATTATATGTGCAAAGAAATGCATTGCAAGGAACCATGCAAAAATAAAATACAATGACACTTATGAAAACAAAAGCTACATAAACCCTTTATAAATACAATACAGTTCAAAACCCTTAATATGAAGATGTTATTTCTAGCTGTACTGGTACTACATGATAGCTGGCACGCTAGGCTCGATGCTTTTTTTTTTTTGTGGATTGTTGTTTTTCTTTTTTCCCCATAGTTGCGCAGGTATTTCATGCCATCTTTGGTTGAATGCATTACTGACAAAAATGAAAAGGAAAACAACAGATAAATGTCCAACAAAAGGGTTGCAAGAAAAATAGCATCAACTCTCTGGAGATAATTGAGCCTCGATGTCCACTCTGCAGATGGGGCATTTCTTGTTAGTGAGGAGCCATTGGTCTACACACAGTTGATGGAAGAGGTGCATACATGGAAGGCGCCTGCAAAAAAATTAAAAGACAATATTAATCAATTCGTATTCAGCACAATGTAATCAGAGTGACCAATACAGAGTAATTCACAGGTTTCAGCACAAGAGGGCAGCACAGAACATTAAGAGAAAGTGATCTAAACTGAACCCTTGAGAGTAGCACATCAATAAATAATATATATATATATATATATATAAATGATTTAATAATCATGCATGCAAATGCAATCAATAAGTATAATTCATTTTCCAGTACTAACGGACAAAAGCAAATGTTGTAAGTCAAGTGTTTACCTGACATCCTCCCCTTCTTCCAGTATAGACAGACAGATGGTGCATTTCTCCTCTGTGTCTTCCTCCGCACCTTCCTCGTCTTCTTGCTTACCATGCAGCTTTCTCTGTGCACGAGAAAGAAGCATAACAGCCATTATAAGTAGAATCACTGCACCTAAATTCTCATAAACTGGCGAGCAAGACCAGTACACATAATAGCACTTCCTGTGTCTTCTTTCCCCAGATACATAGTTTATATGAATGTTTAAATACGTTACATTTTAGTTAGTGCTGCGATTGCTGCTGGTGATACAAAAACAACCACACAAGAGCATCACAGCATGTTACATAAACGTAGTGCAACAGTCTATTTTTATTATGAACAGCATGCTGATCGTTTAAACAAGACGTCAAGCAACAACAAAACCTAAAACTTCAGATATTGCACATTTAAAAAAAAACAAACGGACACACACATTGTCAGTGTGCTCCTGACATTGTTGACTATTCCTGCCCCCGTTAATATCTACACAATATGTGAGCTAAAACATATCATCCCAAACTATTTGACCCCATTTTTTCTCACCGAGTTTAAGGTTGAGTGCATATTTTTTCCAACAGATGCCCATGCTTCAGGTGCTAACTGTTCCTCAGTGTCTCTCTCCACCACCTTCTGTATTAGGGCGGCAGGGTTTTAGATTACTGTTATTCAGGAACCTTTTGCTACATATCAGTGACATTTCAAATGTCTACACTATGCAGCTTTTGGCAATAAAAGGACTGTGTGAGGATTTCTGATGACACAAAACATCTGATTATGATGGCTCCTGGTTAAGTTTTTTTTTTGTGTGCGTCTAACAGGAAGCCCCTATATATATATAATATTATATAATATCCTCAGAGTCTTTTTGCAGAATGCCTGTCCATTATCACCAAACAGGACTTTATTTTGACCGCCTCAGTAAAACAATTTTTTCCGTAAATGATTTCTCACCTTTTTGTATTTGTGGTGATAGGTGCACCTCTCTATGGTTCCCTGAGAGGCCCCTCGATTCACAGTCCCCAGACGCTCTTCTAAATGCAGCAGATCCTGTTAAAACACACAAATGGTTACAAGTGCTTTTAAACGGGTTACGTCATGACATTGGTAAAAAGAACACAACATCAGAAGGACTAACAATAACTAATCCCATTTATCGGAAAGTCTGTGACCAGCTGATGGTCTGTGTATCTTTCAGAAGAATCCCACGGTTTGAAGTGATTTAAAGTTTGATTTTGATTTTCAGCAGACTTTGTGTAGTGTATTGTTCTGTGAATCCATCACAATTTAATGCAGGCTGTACAAAGAGGCTGTTATTGAAGGATGGGGGAGTTTGAAATGATACTGGAGACAATAACAACTCGGCTTATGAGTGAGCAGAGCCAAAAATGTGCTCCGAGCTTTTCACATGCAAAGGGGAAATTTCTTCAAGTTACAGCTCTCTCTCTCTCACACACACAAACTTTATTATTATTAGCCTTTTAACAGCTTTAGGTACATCATTAGTATATAAAATTAGTTAATGAACTCCAAAAAAATATGATTTTTTTATTTGTCATGCATTCTTCACAAAATATGTTTTGATTTAGTAAAAGCAAGTTTTGATCACCAATGATTTTGGTCCACATTCCAGTTCTTACCTCATATGTGCGGCCAAAGGTCATTCTGGAGGAGATGTAACGAATATGTGGATATGTCACCTCAGGCATTGAGCCAGTGTGCTAAAGAAAACAGAGACATCAAATTAGTGACGGCACCAAGACGGAGAGAAACAGAAAGAAATGAGACTGCAACTATTTTAAATCAAAAGAACCGTCGTAATTTGGGACGCAATATTTATGAGGCATCAGAAACTATTCCCACATATGTGCACGCATGTCACTTCATATGATTCTAATATAATTTTAGACTTTCAAATATACTCAATTCAAATTTCACACTTGAAATGTCTAATGAGCTTCCATTATAATCTGCAATGCATAATTCATGCGCCCATAAAAATCACCCTGAAATAACAGATGCTGCGGATATAAGGCTTGAGGCCGCCGCCAATAATCTGGGCCATACCTGAGAGCAAATCAGGGCTTCTTTATTCATGCTAATGTATGCATATATTACAGCTGATGGAGAGGACTAGCAACTTACCATCAGCTGGATGGGGAAGTGGTGCAGTCTGGGTGGGGGGTGATAGTGAGGCAGATGTGGGTGCAGGTGTCCTGAAGGGTAGGGAGCTACAGTGACACCAGCCTCGATGCCCAGCTCCCTAAAACAGCAAAAAGACCAACAAGCAGCATGTTAAACAACAGCATAGTATATAATGTCTAAAAAAATCCACAAACTTTGTGACTAACCATTATAGAGATGTTCATTCATGATGTCAATTTGAAGGCCAACCAGGAAAGCTAATTCATCACAAACTCCCTCAGGAATTACTAATTATTTGTTTGTTTTTTTTAAATAACAGTTTTTGATTATTAATTTTATTATGTCTGTTGTGACATTAGATAATTACTCAGGCATATTTAAAACATACGTTTTAAAAACGAAAGTATTTTTTTCATGTACCTAAAGGAACAGTTTACACAAAAATGAAAACGTAGTCATCATTTACTCACCCTCATGTCGAAGATATTTTAAAGAATTATGGTATTCAAACAGCTGATGGTCCCTATAGACTTCAATAGTATTTCTTTCCCTACTCAGAAATTCAATAGGGACCAACTCTTCAAAAATTCAAAATATCTTCTTTTGTGTTTAACATAAGAAACTTGTGCGGGTTAAGAATGACATGAGGGTGAGTAAATGACATATTTCTGGAGTGAACCATTCCTTTAAATCTCTTCAAGCAACATTAACCACATTTGTTTTAATGATAAATCCAAAACTGAAATGTAAAAGTCAAGTGGAAATTCATGAACTTGCAACCGGAAGGATTCATTTTAAAGAAACAATCTATTATTTAGTGTACCATGTGGTCCTCTGGTCAGCCTGCCGAGGGTGCGATGACATAGTTTGAGGAACGTGAATGTGATGTCCGTGACCGTAGTTTGGGTGCATTCTATGGGGATGCGGCGGTGGTCTCTCATGTGCTCGCCTTAAGAAAGAAGATATACATGTTATTACCAAAAAAAAAAAAAACTAAACAGGACACTGTTTGCAGGGGCATTACACTTAAAACACCTTAACGGAAATTTTCTTTCTAATACGTAAGGCTCAGCCTTGGCGATCAAAGGCATAAATTACAAATTAAAAAACAAAAGAACCCAATTACTTTAAACTGGTAATATATTTTCAACTCACGTTGGGTGCTGCATCATTCTGCGTCTCTGAACCTCCATTCTCTGCAGTATGTCATGCTGGTGGAGCCTCTGGACAGGATTTGGGCCGAGTACGGGCAGGTGATGTTGCAGCGCCTGATGCTCAGGGGGAAGATGCTGCGGCAGAGGGGCACTGGAGCCTGGTAGATGGTGGGAAGGCAGGGAGGGTGGAGGAGCTGGGGGCACTGAGTGGCCCGGGGCATGAGAAGGCAGTGGGGTATGGAAGGGAAGAACGGGGTGTGGGATGACATAGTCACCCTGTGGAGGAGGCTGTTGAGGTGGAGGAGCATTGCTGTGGGAGTGAGGACAGGAAGAGGAGGACTGGTGGTGCAGGGGGCGCGGAAGAGGGCCGTCTGGAGGAGGAAAGCAGAAAAGTTAGCATAAACGACAGAAATTCACCTCCTTTCCTGTACGTTCCTTTCTGAATTATTCAAAATGCTTTAGATAATTCAAAAACAATTAACTGTGGTAATTACTGGGAGAATTGAAAAGAGTTTTGCGGAAACTCCACTGGAGCTACAGGATGGTCTGGATACTGCCCAGGTAAGTATGATTACCCTGGAGCAGATGAGTTCTACTGCTCAGGATTTGACAGATAGAAGGGAATGAGGGAGAAAGTTAAGGGAAAACAAAGAAAAAGAATGGCCGCGAGATACAAGAGATAAATAAAGTGCGAGAAAGCGAGAGAATATGCAAACAGGTGCTCCAGTGAGCTGTGAGTGGCAATTACTCCACTAAATTCAGGCCCACCAGGGAGGCCTGCCACGCTCATTTATATTCCACACAACGCTATTGTGATCAGAATCGGCAATTAAGTGGGACTGCTGGGCACACTACCTGCAGCACTTAACACATTAAACATCAGGTGTTTCATCTAATTACCATAAAGCACGGGCGCCAACATCTCAGCATCTTCACATTCTCACTCACACACAACAAAACACAAAGGAATCATCTCACACTCATTTTATTTTATTCCCTACTTTTAAGAATATCTAATAAATTTGGGGTGTAACAGTTTAAATTTCCAGGTCCAGGTTGTATCATTGTTCTGTGGTCTCTACTTATTCTGTAAATACTCGTTTTATATTAGTTCATTTGTGTATTGGCAAAGTAATGTCAAAATAATAACCATTATTTTAACATGATTGCCCTTTATTTATCGGATTGATGTCATTTTTATTTTTAGGTACAATTATCCAACTTTTGATTGCTGTGACTCTTCAATAAAACATGGAACTTATTTACCAGAACAATTTCACCCCTAAATAAACATTAGTTTTGGATGAATATTAAATATTACAGTATTGCTGCTTACAGGGGGGATGCATGTAGTGCCTGCAGGAAGAGAGCTGAGGAGGTTGGGGCTGAGGCTGGGCCACTATGGCTGAGCTGAATGAGTCGGCCACGGTCTGCTGGCTGGGTCCAGGTGCAGCCTGGGAAATGTAAGCAGGAGGCCGGGGTGCAGAGCCTGGACAGCAGGGATCAAAGGCAGATGTGCCGTGGATCCCTGTGCTGCCGGATCCACTGCTACGCACTGCACTGCTACTGAGATCCACCGGCAGAGTCTGCTGAGACAGAGAGAGATGCAGGAAAATACAAACCCGCAGTTAATCCAGCAACAAACATCATGTTTTTGAACAAGACATCTATTACACGGCTGATGAACTGATTTTAAAGAAACACAAATGGTTGTCAGAATGTTGCTTTGGGGTTGTTTACACACAAACAGCTATTTTTTTAAAGAAGCTAATAGTAGTAGTGAATTTTTTCACAACATGTGGTCTACCTGTTACAGCCTTGCATATTTTGTTACAGAATAAAATAGCTTTTTTAACTAAATATTATCATTATACTAATCATCAATAATAATTGCATGGATTTTCAATATTTTAAAGGGATAGTTCACTCAAAAATGTAATTTCTGTTGTTAGTTACTCACCTGCAAGCCGTTCCAAACCCATAAAACCTTTTTTTTCACCTTCAAAACAAAGATTAAGAGATTTTTGTAGTACAAAAGAAACAAAAATAACAACTGTTGAATAAAGTTGTTATTTTTGTTTTCTTTGCACACAAAAAGGTATTCTCGTATCTCACTGAAAATTTCGTGAAGTCCTTATGAACTTTCTGGATCTGGGAAAATTTCAGTTGCTTTGATGTATGTGGAGGGTCAGAGAGCTCTCGGATTTGATCAAAAATATCTTAATTTATGCTCCAAAGACGATTAAAGGTTGTACGAGTTTGAATCAAAATGAGGCATTAATGTGTAATAATGATCTAATTTTCATCAATCTATACCCTTTAGTTATTTATATTTTTATTACTCATTAAGTTTCCCACATGAAAACGTGCTGGCGACTGCTTGTCCTAGACTGAAAGAAATATTGATCGTTTTCAACAATTTGAGCTGTTCCAATGAAATGTTGTTAAAATGGCACTAGAGCGCAATGTCTTCTTCGGTGAAACCAAATCACTGTCTGAGACTTAACTTCTTTATAACAAACTATTTATAAGTGATGTTTAATATGGTGGCACTCCACAACACCTGGAAAATGATGTGTGTCATGTATGGGAGAGAATAGCCCCACCTTTAGCTTGATACGCAGTTGTATGTTTTCATGCAAGAATGCTACTTTTCTCCTGCTGCTTCTGACAACTTGGCAACCCTTAAATAACGTGCTATTGCTCTTCTGTACCACCTGATTACAAGGAAGCTACTGTAATATCTCTAACAACACTTAAAATATGTAAAGTCTGCAGCAGACAGGCACATATTCAGATCATGTGAGATGCCACACGTCTCTTGTCATGCACTGGATTTGATAGCGGTCTTGTCAAATGGTTTAAGTTTAATACCCAGAGTTAGGGGTTTATTCAATAAAAAGCTGCATATCATAAAATCATATCTTCCACATACAAACATATATTCCACATATCAGGTCCACATTTAAAAATAAGTAACATTAGCCAAAGAAACTACATGCATAAACAAAACGAGGGAATTCAACCCCAAATGTAATCCTTTACGCACTTTGATGTATAAAACATGCCTGACATCACCTTGCTTCACTCTACACCTCCTGTCTGCGCATATCTGATGACTAGCTAACGGCACTTACTGCTCATTGCCCAGTCATCAAAGGCCACCGACTTTAGCTAAATGCATTTCGCATAGAAACTACTTAGCCCAGCATACACTGAGACAAAATGTGACAGCATACGCAACCAAAAATACACAACTTTCTCTTTTTGGAACACAAACTCATGTACAACATGCCCATGCAGCACGTCTTTATGCTGGTAAATAATAGAATTCAGCAGCCAAGACAATTAGCTCAGTGTGAATTATTCAACAACACTGAGAGGATGGCCTCAAACTAAATCTTCGGTGGAAAAGCTCAGGTCCAGAATTTTTTTTTTTTTTGTTCATAAAGGTGCTTTGGATTTTCCTTTTCATCATCAAAACATGAAGGGTGATTTAGTATTTCAAGAAGGCAGGATCTTAACTAACTCCAAACAAAAACACATGCTGTTAAATACAAACCATGTGTGAAATGAAAAACAGACGTTGTCAACAACATAGACATTATGCTTCAAACAGTGAATATATTATTTAGATTTTTTCCCTCAATTTATGTAGCAAAATTCTTTTCCGCCCTCAATTCATAAAGCAAAAAAGGTTTAATTTATACACACAATGAACAAAGAAGCCAAGAACATTTGTTTCGGTATTAACTGCTACAGAAGCTTATAATATCCTTGCCTTTTCCAACACTGACAACACAGGGTTCTCAACAAGCTGTCATGCAGTTATTAAGGTACCTGATCATGGTACTGGTTACTGCTGCTCACCCCTCCACAGGGCGCAGGCATGGCAGTGGGCCTCTCCAGAGGGCAGCTGGACTCTGGGAAGGCTAAGGAAGAAGGGACCGGCGTGGTGTGGTGGTGGTGGTGGAAGTGGTGCGAGTGACCATGGGAGTGCTGGGAGCCAGACTGCTGTGTCGTCCCAGCCTGCATGCACCCTGAGTGGGTGTGCCCCATGGAGAGGTGCCCTGAAGATGGCCCGCTACATGGAGAGTGCTGGGGGCAACAAGAGGGTAACCTGGGCATCGCCACACCTCCATTCTCACCAGACAAGCTTCTTCTGCTGTCATCTGATTTGGGCGATAAAGACATACAGTTAAAACTGATAAAAGCAAGTCACTAATCAATGTCAGTGTTGATTATTGAACAGCAGCATCTTGAGAGTTTACCTTCGGTGGCAGTGGTGTTGGTGGTGCCGTGTCCTGGCACTCCACCGTGGCTCTGAGCAGCCAGTGTGCTATCAGGGGCGGCTGCTGAGCAGTTACTGGAGGGACCAGGACCCTCCTGTGGCGATTCTGAGGTACTGGCATTATGTGAAGAGGAAGAAGAGCTGACCGGCTGTGGATGTGTGCTGTCAGAAGTGGTTGGCACAACTGAGAGATCTGAAAGTGGATCAGCATATAAAAAGACACATAAATGGTAAAACTTCAGAATATATATATTAAGTCAATTTAATAATACTCTTAAAGTAGCAAATGTTTAAAAAAAAAAAAAAAAAAATGTATCTTATGCTTACTGAGGCTGCAATTATTTTACCAAAAACATTAATATTGTGCAATATCTCTGTAGCTATTTCTCCTTCAATGTCACATGGTCTTTCTAATATGTTGAAGTCATACTTTAAGCTGATGGGGCGCTCAAAAAACTATTTTTTCAATGTCCAAAAATATTCATTATCAAAAATAAAAATACACAAATAAAATAAATGATAGAAAATACTGACCCCACATTTTTTTTAACAGTAATGTATTTTCATGCTGTTCATTATAATGCTTTGATGCCTAAATTCACTTAAAGCATTTAAATAACTGATTTTACCTTTTATTTTTAAGTGTTTTATTGTAATTACAGCAAATTAATTGGTTTCAGCCCTAATTTTACCTTCAGAGCATAGACACTTTTAACTACTTAGCTGCAGCAGTACACCTTCAACAATAACTGTAAAGATATTAATACTGTAATAAGGGTCTTCTTCACTTAAAGACATTTGTTGCAACTGGCAACAGATGGTTTCCTCCAGCTCTGGAACATCAGCGCGAGCACGCGTGTGCATTTGCACACTCACACACTTTATTCACGAAGTGGCCCATGAGGATAGCTACTCATTAACATTCCATTGCGAGTAATCCATCTGCTTTTTACCTTGCAAATTAATTTCTCACTCCGTCAAAAGAAATGCAAATGCAATCATATCTCAGCTTGCTCTTTTACCTCCCCACCAGCTACAGACCCCAAAGACAAACAAAGAGACACTTTATGACAGTAAATCAAACATAACAATGTAAATGAGTTTTCCTTTGACAAACCTCGAGATTGGGGAGCATATCACAGATTAATGAGATAACACTACACAGATTTTATTCCGTTTAATTGGTTCCTATAGCAGCTCTCTCTGAATCTTTGGGGCCAGTGGCTGATTGCATAACAGACAGACTTCATTATGTTGCCTGCAAATGAAATCAGAATTAAACTTAATTACACACAATATACGGGATGCTTTCGGTGTCCGTCAGTCTGTGGCTGTGAGAGAATGCAGTGCAGCTGCGAAGGCTATTTATGCTGCTGTGCATGCTGAAACGATATAGATTAATCATTCTTAACGGGGCCTGAACACACAGTCGAGCTGCAATCCACAGCGTTGAACACCACTAACCGAATCTACCAGATTCATTCCTCCTCCCCCTCACAAAGAGACACAGCTCAAAGACAGAGAGGGAGGACTGCGCACAGTGAAAGATGAGTAGATTAGATGTGACATCTAATATTTCCCAAACCCACACAGTGTTGAACTGCGTGATCTAACTCTCATTCCCTCCATTATGTTCCAGACCTGAAGACCATCACTGCAGCAGGGAGATGCTCATCAAATGCTCATCAAACCTGTTACATTTCAAATAACGGCTGACACGCACAAAATAATCTCTCCCTCAATCTTAGGGCTCAGCAAAAGTGGACAGCAGACTGTTTTTACTTGTTAGGGTTCTGCAACACAGTTTTGTTGTTTTAAAAGTTACGGTTACAGCTCATTTATTATGAGCATTTGAATTTTAGCACGCGAAGAGGTCATGACCGGGCAATATTCAAAAGGCCTTTTCATATTCTGAAACGAGGGGATATTAAATTCCTGTCGAGTTCCTGTTGCATTCTCCCTTTGGTTTTGCTGTTAAACTGTTAAACTGGATAAATGGAAACCAGAACCAGAAAGTTCCTAGGCCTGTCTCAATAATCAATATATGGACTTATCGCACAATATATGTACACAACCTCCAAATTTTTCGCATTCCACTTGTCCTTTGCAGCTTCTCGTACATAACAACTAAGTTTAATCTGCAGATATGGCCTTGTTTAGGGATCTGTGCCTTTATACAAACAGAAATCTGACTGCTAAATAGGGACTGTGCTTTTCAGCAATTCTTTGCACCCTTTTCAGAGAAAAAAAAAAGGGAAAAAATATTATTAAAACATATTATTAAAAAAATATTACTTTTTAAAAAATATTATTATATATTAAAAATATATTAAAACTATTTATTCAAGTTTTTTAAGGAATCTAATATTTTAAAAAGCTTTATGTTATTTGCATGGCACAGTCCCGCGCCACACACAAGTGAGCACACTCCAGCTTTCAATAGTATCTGTCAATATTTATCCGCAAAAAAATATGAAATCTCTGTGTCACTGTGTTAATGTATGGTGCAGACACGCGGTTCTGTTTACTAGCATACGGACCTGCACGTGACGCTTCTGGTGATATTAACGTCTCGTGTCTCACTAAATGAGGACATAAATATAGTAGGCTACATGAATAACTGCTCCGAGGGTTACTTCAAGAGCACACAGAACTGTAAAGGTATTCATGGCAAGCCGTCAAAATAAAAGTTTGGTTTGGGCATGGCAGCAGAAATGTATGACTATTGTTCAGTAGACTGTACATAATAGACCACTACTACAAAAAAGATTAAAACAGTAGTTCTTCAGTGTTATAAAATCCCCTTTATTTTCCAACAATAAAATTAAATCTTCATTAATTAAAAGACAAATGTCTTAAAATAATTTAAATACACAAAATTAAAAAAAAAAAATAAGGCTATTGTAAGAAGAAATAATAATGCACTAGTTTAAAGGTAGCATAACAGATGTGTAAACTGAAAACTCTTTGAACTTTATTAAAACTAACTGGCACTGATTCATTGTGTTGGATTTTTTTTTTTCTGTGCAGTGGCTCAGGAGATGAGATTGAGTCTGCATAAATGTCAACAAGCCGAAAAAAAATGTTTTTTGAGATAATATAATTTTGTTAAAACTGATTTCATAAAATTGTTATCGAACTCAAGGTATCGGTATCAGAATCTTTTGAACCCTATCGATATTGAATAATTAATTGCTCACGTGTGTCAACTACTTTTTGCATTTAGTTTAAGTAAGCATTAAATGATGGCAAAGGTAAAGTTAATCTTTTAAACACTAATATTTAATAGCACTGCTACATGTGATCTGTAAAAATGTAGCATCTCTCAAAATTTGTATCAATTTTTCATATTGAACATTATATAAATTATCTATGCCGAGATGCCTAAATTCATTTTAAACATTTTATTCTTAGTTTTGATACATTTTGAGTCAACTTTACTTGACAAATAAGTATAAAATTCAATATCTGTATATGAATATCTGTATATGTAACTGAAAAACGCAGGTTTCCTCACCGTCCTCGTCCACGGTGAGGTCCACGACCTCTCCAGCGCTCTGTCTGAGTGGCTGGATGACGGTGGACAGGCGATGGCGGCCACGTCCCTCCTGAGCTCGGCTCTGGGAACAGCTGGGTCCCCAGTGCATCCTGCCATGGCTTCCCACTGAGCGTGGCCTGCACAATACACAGATGACATTCTAGTCAAGTCAAGTCAAGTCACTTTTATTTATATAGCGCTTTTAACAATACAGATTGTAGCAAAGCACTGAACATT
>JAUMHP010000285.1:1840445-1860843 GCA_032361065.1 Enteromius trimaculatus
ACATTTTTGTATTAAAAAGTACAGATTACTACCGTATTGATATTATAAATTCTAGAAGTTATGTTATTGATAGCTAAATGAACCGGACATGTCATTTCACAATTATTAGCCCTCATCTGCATTTTTTTTTTGTAATGTTTGCGCCGAAAGCGGACCTTTTCACTGATGTAATGACGCAGTAACCTGCACTTGCTAGCCTGTTCCATTCGTGTTCTCCGAATGCTTAAGAGGAGCCTCGTCTAGCCTCTGAAGGAAATGACTTGGAAGGACCAGTCCTGCCAAGGACGTATCCTTGACATTGAGAAACACCTTCACTCTTTGCGAAGTCTTGTTTTTGCTCCTGCAAACATCCACATGCCTCTGACTCTGTCGTTGTAACATTACCCAATGTTTTAAGTTGATCTTTTAAAAGATAAAACTAAACAAAATTCTAATTTTATATTAAATAATTTATATATTTCATAGATTACTATTTTCAAGAGAAACAAAATTGGATGAATTAACCTCAAAATGGTTTTATCTGACTAATTTTCTTTCAGTTTCGAAAGTGCCCAGTCTGCTGTCTCTGTATCATACTAAATCCTCTGGATTTATTTCTTTTTTGTCCAAATCTCTCTCTCTCTCTCTCTCTCTCTCTCTCTAACTCTATTCTCTTTCCTAACATCTCACTTTATTCATATTATGTGTATGACTCCATCCTCCAGCTTGTAGATAATCGCATTGTAGTGCAGCAGTGGATTCATAATTGTATATTTACTGTCTGCAATACGCCACACTGGTGCCAGAAGGACGTGAACCAGACAGACAGTAACTTTGGGTTCTATAAATGGAAATCTGCCAGACAGCATGAGATATTGTAAGTGCGGCTCCTGCTATTCAGTTATCAAGTGATAAAGTTGATGGACTGATTTTTATTGATGGAGGACCTTTTTAAATCTAACGATTCATATTTAAACCGAGGCTAGCACAAGTTTATAAAGAGGATAACCCAAGGCTGAACACAATCATAGAAAACAAAGGAAAAGGTGATTTCAACCACTAACTGTACAAACCATCCCATACTGCAATAAATCAGCATTTTCCTCTAAAAGTGTACTAAAGTTTCTCCCTGCAGTGAGCTCAAACTCTTTTTTTTTTTTTCTCGCAGGTTTACAACCTGGCTTCTCTCCAATTGCTCCCTTGTCCTCTATAGGCTGGCTTCACTATCATGAAAGTGTGATTCACGATTCATGATAAGGCAAACTGATTTACTTACAATGACAGTCATTGTGTCCTTGAGCATTGTGCTGCTGAGAACACCAGCATAAATGGTCATCGATGTATACCGAGTTTAGATACTTGTCTAGAACAAAATATGTTGTGTATATAGTGTCAAGCTTACAATAGAGACATACATTTGAGAAAAGAAAAACATTGTGCAAGATATTCTTTCCCCATTAATTACTAGAAGTTCTTACATATACCTTATAAAAATAGCACTATTAAAATACTTTCTGTTTTGAGTTCAATGCATTTTAACAATTTACTTCCCGAGGCTCCAGTGCTTTTTCTTCCCCACAGTATCAGTAAGTCAGCGTTACGCTTATTCCATTGGTAGAGCTAAAATGTTGATATATCTTCATATTATATGCTGCTACTATTTGGTTTTTGGTTCAGTTTAACAGAGGTATTGAAAACAGCAATACAGGCGTAGTAATTTATTGCATTTAATTAAATACTATGGAAAATGCACTCCTTGCTGATTCCACATTAATTTGGGGGTCCAATTCTAAATATATAAAGAATATACAAAATAATAAATATATAAAAAAAAAAAAAAAAAAAAATTTATATGAATGTTCGATTATGTTCAAAATTGAATTGCTTTTTAAAAGTGATTGTTGTTTCATTAATAAGCTCTCTTCGTTTCTTTTTTTGGCCAGTTCCTGGTATTTTGTGATAAAGCCTCATGCTGTTCTATAAGCAAGTTAATTAGAACCTGACAACTTGATATTCTCTTTACACCATTTGCAGTGTAGTGTCTGCAATGATTTTATTATAATGAGCCAGAACCTCACTTTTGCTTGTTTACAAAGAAATAATGAGCCACAAAAGTGATCAACTGTGACATCGACAGATTGTGAAGGAAACCTTTATGTGCATATTCATGTGAAAATTTAGCTTGTTGATATGAAGCTCTTCTACGTCTTATGGCCGTACATTTATTTTCAAAGCTGAAAACACATACTGTAGTGTAATTATTGGGTTATTAACATTCTATTAATATTCCACAAGTAAATCACTACATTTGGCCTGTCCGTAAAATGTTAAATGAAGACTACTCTGTAGGCTGGAGACACACACAGCTGTTTGTTCCACCCACCTTAGAGGTTCTGTGACACTTCAGAGACAAACTAGAGTGCATTTGCATGTTGTATATATAAGCAGAGAATTTGTCACTCATCGTACCCTGCTCTTGAGACACGGAAAGAAGAAAGTAACAGAGAGCTGATGGCAGACTGAGCAATATAATAGATGGATTTGTGAAAAGGCTTGGGAGGGTGAGCTCATGATGAGAGTAAGAAAGCAGAATAGATAGACAGCCGAGCTGTCAGACGTATAGACACTGAGGAGAGGATTTAATGAGTATGTGCTTGTAGGGGGAGGGATGAGAGGAAGATGGAAATTTGATGAGCAGTTGTGTCCCGTTGCCACCGTCTTCACAAGCTCCCTCACCCCCAAACCTCTCTTTTTCTCTCAGTCTTTCTGTGTGTCACCCAGGAGAGGAATGCACATCTGCTTAACATGCAGCAGATATAAACAACCACACACTGACATTCAGAAAGAGACTCTATAGGATGAGCAGCAGAAAAAAGGTCTACAAAGTCCTGGATGCATTTCTGTTTTATAGCAGGGGTTTGTGTTGATAAAATGTTTCAAATTCAATTTCAAATTTTATTTGTCACGTTCACATACACGATATGACATGAAGTTAAATGTATTGCACGCCTGCCCCAACAAATTGACACATTAAGAAAACAATTAAGTAAAACGGCAAAATAGAAGTTAAATATAAAAATAATTACACTAGATAAATATAATAATATAATTAAAAAGAAAAGTAAACTAGCAATAAAATAGAATAAAAAGAGAATAGAAGTAGAATAGAATATGATATGACTATATAAATAAGAATATATTTATATTTACAGTAAAAAAAAAAAATCCTGTTAAATGGAAGCTATAAAAAATCTGACAGCTGTGTTTGCTAAGAATTCACAGTGAAAATGCAGTGACAATGATTCACAGTTTATGGGTTCTGTTTTAGCTGCGCGTTTTAACTTACAAACTTAATCATACTTACAAAAACAAGGTATAAGCTAAATAACAACAACCAAAAAAATTAATGAAAAAAGAAGGAACAAAAATACTTTTATTTACTTACAAAAAAAAATTATTTTACTAATAATTTACTGTAAAATTAGCTGTTTTACATTATAGATATTAAAAATGTTAATGTAATATAATTCATAAAATGTTAAAGTCATAATTTTGGAGTAGGGCAGATGTTTATTGGTAGAAAATATGTACATTTAAGTTGAACATTTGTAACAATATTGTACAGAAGTTTGAATGTCTCTCAATAGACACTGAATGAAGTGTTTCAGTAACATCAGGAGATGGGTTTGATGGCAAAGAGAACATTGACATAAGAGTTTGGTCTGTTGTTGTCAGTTTTGATTGAGTGCAGCAAGAGGTGTCCCACATCTGTTCTACCTGCTCGCTTTTCTTTTAGGAGTTTTGCAAACATAGGCACATACATGCCTATGCTTATTTATTTTTCAGTGACAAATTAGCGTGTTATTTCGAGTATATGCTTTGCAAATAATCAGTATAAAGTACTTATATGAAATACCCATCCATTACTAAAAATAAACATTCTTTTCCATTCTGTCATCATTACATCCTCTCAGATTGTCATGTTGTCAGCCAGTGTCACTTTGGCCTCCTCATGGTGGCGAGATCTCAAGAACAGTGTGACACCAATAAGCAAAGAAATACAGAGAAGAGGGAGGCAAAAGGAAGAAGAGGCCAGGCGTAGTAAATATTTATGAAGGGGGTGCTGATATTCTCTGGCTGGGTGATGCAGCGCGTTGAAGTACATTAACAAACACAGTAAGCAGTCCGCATGAATCTTTTATATGCTTGGAGGTCAACGACAATAAAAGACAACAAAGGATTGCAGCAAGCACACACAGCAACCCTGAAATCAATCAGCTGTCAGCCCCCCTCACTCTCTCTGCAGACCAACAGGATGTACCAAACTAACTGAAACCCAGCTGTAGCTATTGTCTGGAATGTCTGAAAGCATGGATCTAAAGTGCCGAGCCCCAAATGTATTCTGAAAGACAACAAAGTTATGTGTAAGAGATAGATTTGGCAAATTTATTGTTTTAGTAAAATATTTGTATGAAATAAAATGTGTTAGTACGTTAACTACACACTAAAAAAAAATATTAATCTGATTAAATATAGTGTGCTCCTAGCCTGGGCCCGCCCATACTTCCTTTGACGCTACATTCATTTCGCGAGCAAAGTTAGTCTGGCCAAGCTGCAGTTTTAGAGCATTTCAGATTCCCAAAAAAGTGGGAACCAATGAGAAACGAACTCCTGCCCCCCCTGGCCTGACTGAGGCGGGTGTAACCCGATGACCACACCAGCTTTTAAACATAGCGTGTACCCATAGACATATATCTCTATATATGTCCATGGCGTGTACCGAGCAGCAACAATCGTTCGACTTTGCTGTTGCAGCTGTTTTGAGAAATTTTCATGACAGCAGAAGTAATTAAAGTAAGTAAAGACATTTTCCTACTGCTTTAAAGAAGCTAGCTACAATGGTTACGGTCTCTTTTTTTATTTTTTATTCCAAGATCAAAGTCCAATAAAAAAAAAATTACATACAAAGAGGTAATAATATATGCAAAGCAAAGTTACGGTGTCTTCAAGTTCCGTCGCTACGCACACTGTATGTCATCGGAATGAGTGGTCTGATTGGTTGAAGATTCGTCCAGTAGTATACAGAGGCATCTGATGGACGCAGGTTAAGCCCGCCTCCCAATTTTAATTTTGGGTCAACTATTCCTTTGAGAGAAAATCCACAATATGATGTTTTAGATGTTTTTGAATGTTATTGATTGATTGCCTTCAAACGTTTCTATCTCATTTTCTAAACTGAGTGTTTTCCATTAAGGTGATAATCACAAAAGGACACTGGGGCATCAAAAGGGGCATCATCACTGTCTGAGAGAAAATGAGAAACTGCAGCGGACTATAAATATCCAGGGTCTACCTTATCTCTGTCATTCAGGTTTCTCTGTTAAATTACTGAAACTACAAATACCTCAGGAACAATGCCCTCTTTTCCTCTCTGTGACTCAGGCCACCACGCACACAACACACACACACACACAAATAATGAGATAACATCAGCCATCTTTGTGTTGAGCATTTCCAAACAGCCCTTTCCCTCTCACTTGTAATTCTTCTACAGCTGTGGATGAGCAAAGAAACTGCAGTCCCTGAGGATTACTTTGACTGTTGTGACTCAAGAACTGAATGGACCATTTTCCAGACCCAAGGTTGCCCGTTCTTCAGGATACTTTTTTGGCTTTGAGCAAAAAGACAGAGAGAAATAGACATTATGTAAATAATGAAACATGAAATATGCATTGTAGTTTGCAGCTGTGGTTATAGAGACCACATATGTAAGCCATGGACTTCAAAACAACCTTTGTCAATGTAAGGGAAGTAAGTAAGTAAAGTCTTTATATTATTATAAAAGTTAAATATTATTTTATATCAATAAAATGACAAAGCAGAACAGTATCTCAGGGCATTTACTCGTAGTAGCTAGGACGACATGTCATGTCTAACTAAAACAACTGAACACAGATATAAAAAGACTAAAAAGACTCCCACCCTTCCCTGAGAGAGCTGTCAAGATAAAAGATTAGGCTTTTAAAGTTGTTCTAAAGGCTTTTGTTTCTTAGCTTTAGCATATTTTAAAAGGGGGTAGTTAATTTGACATCACAGCGCTGTGTGCTGGAACAGTGTGTGGGTGCATAATCACAAGCATTTTGTGACTGTTGGCACAGCTTGACATGTTTTTGCTGGGGAACTCATGAGGGTCATGGGGCTGGTCATTAGGACTGTTTCCAGATGGATCGTGGGTAGTGATGCAGTACAGTGGCAGTGTACATGATCATTGTCATGCTCCTTCACTCTGCAAACTGACTCATTGTGTTAATCTGTGCACCAAATGCACACGTTCTAGAAGAGACGTCAGTGTCTCTAACAATGGGTCTCTTGGGTAAGACTATTAAGAGAAAGCAGATTAAAAAAAACATATGCTGATTTGAATTATGGAAACTTACACTTACTTGTGGATGTTAAATGTGCTTATCAAAAATGTTTGGTCTGTCAAAAGCATTTAGGGAACTATGTTGATTATTAGGCCATTGATGAGCTGAATGTTGTCTCTTTAAAAAGTACTAAATATTGCTATATAATATACACAATAGCCTGCTTTATTACCTTAATCAGTAACAAGAGCTTTACAGACAGCAAGCAGTGTTGGCCCAGGTCCAGCTCACATCTGACCCACATGGATTGCACACGGTCCAGATGTGGACAGGATCTGGGCCAATACTATGTTGCTGTCTGGGACAAAGCAGAATACACATAGCTTCAAATATATGGCTATAGTTTGCTAAATAAGGTGTAACATAAAAAGTTGCTGCAGTTGATTAAATTTGAAGTGGATTGTTTTTTTGCCTCTTCTTCAGCTAGCCTTCTTACACATTCTGCTTTATTAACCGCTTCCTTCTGTTTCTATTTTATGCTCTTTTTCTCTCTATCCTAGTTAAGTTTCTAAGGCCTCTAAATGATCAAAACCTTCCTGAGAAACCTGTTGTGCACAATCTACTACATGCTTTCTGTCCTTTGATTGATAGTTCATAATTTTAGTTTGCTTGTATCCTTTAGGTCAGGGTTCCTCAAATCTTTCCCTGGAAGTCCGATGCACTGCAGAGTTTAGCTCCAACCCTGATAAAACTCACCTACCTGTGTTTTCTAATGATCCTTAAGACACTGATTATCATGCTCAGGTGTGTTTGATTAGGGTTAGATCCAAACTCTGCAGTGCATCGGACTTCCAGAGAAAGATTTGAGGAGCCCTGCTTTAGGTTGTGGCAGCTTGCAGTATATTCGCAGTGAAATCTTCAATGATTTTCATGAACTGAACATAAGAATAACTTTTACAATTTTAGTAATATTTAAATATTTTCATTTCAATCAATTGGCAATAAAGCTCTTTCTGATTTACTGTTTACCCATATGATTATTTTTTTCAAATAGCCTATATGGAAAAATATATAATTTAAGGCTTTTAAAGGAATGTTTACCTGTACATCTCTAATCATTGCATTATATGTTTAGCCCCCAGTTAAAACTACATTTTAATAACATAGTTTTAATAATGAAACCATATTTTATTTACACTGCAAGTAGTTACATAACAAGTCACCAGAGATTCATTTGTCCAAATTTCATTTTCATTTGCTCAGTTTGGGTTTCTGAGAGAGATTCATGAGACTATTATTCGTAAGTCATTCTTTACAAGAAGCAATGTCTTATTTTTCAGTCAAAGCAATGCACTCTGGTCTGGTATACACGACAGAGTCGGCAGGTCTCAGATTGTCTGAAACGTGTGCATATCGGTTTTCTTATGTTTGGTTTGGCAAAACTCTTTAACAATTCACACGCTCCGGTTCCCTCTGTGTCTTCTCAATCGTCCTGTAAACAAACTGCATGATTAAACTCTAGAAATTGCTGTCCAGAATGCCAATCTCAGTGAACTGACCAATAATGTCTAGAGGTCTCGCCTTCCGCGTCCTTATTGGACGACGTGTTTCGAGTATGATTGGTCAGTCCAGCGCCGTCAGGAGCGTTGTGATATCGCGAGATTTGTGGCATATGTTCTCTCGCTGCAGCGCTGTAGCGGGCTGAGTGTGGGTGCTTGACTGCCGGTGGAGCACCCGTCTCTCTCTCAAGCTAAGTGCAAGCTGAGATATCAAGGCTGTTTACGTTGTCTTTTAACTTTGAAGGGGCTGATGAACCGCGTGCTTGAATGTCGCAAAGGTGAGTAAATACTGCTTCTTCGCGTCCTGATGAGTATGAATCATTTTGCTCATTTAGTTGCAGTGCTAACACGTCGACAGTGCAGTGCCTTTGAGTTGAGCGTCAGGACTGCTAGCAGCTAGTCTCACTCATTTTAGTTTGTTTAAATCTTAATTGCTTAAAAATCAATAAACGATAAACTCTAGTTCCCATAGCAACATCACTGTGCTCGTCCCTTTGACAGCATGCCCTTGCGACTGTCGCGGAATATAAAGAAGTTCCCATACCCTTGCTAATCAGTGCTAGTGAGGAATAAATAGTTAAAGCTCACTTGTGTGTGATGATAACTCTGTATAACAGATAAAATAACAGAAACCTTCTTTTCTCTTTCCGTTCATGCTAGTGTTTGTCTTGCCTGTACTGACAGTGATCGGGCTCTCACTGATAATGCATCTTTGCAGGACTGCTTCCTTTGGGCACATACGGTGTTGTTTACAAGATATTATAGATTATTTGATAGGAACTTTTGGTTCGAGTGTCCGTTTTTTTTCTTTGAGATGAAAGCATAAATGGACTGTTCAGATATGTTTTTATCGCTTTTATAAACTGAAGTGTTTCTTGCAATAGCGGAGCTATTACATGTTGAATGAGCACATACCTGAATATAGAACTGAGCTTAAGAATTAAGGTGGCACAGTGCTAATGTGTCCTAGAAGTGTGCTTGGTAATATTTTGTCATTATTTTAATAATAAAAAAGCAAGAAATATAATTATAGGAATTATAAAATCTAAAACGAGAAGACATTACATTTTAATTTTGTTTTTTAAAACCAAAAATATAAATAATATTCTACATTCTGGTCAGTTGTGATCAGATAGTTCGCAATATTTGCTGTCATACACTGTATAACAGGTTGCCCAACCAGGAACATAAAATTGGTCCGTGTGTGTGATCTTTTGTTGTTATTTCTAGTATTATAGCAATTGTTAATATTTTGTATTATTTAGGTTTTGATTTTCTTAGTAGTATTATTATTTTAGTGTTGTGCTCATTTGTTCTTAAATATTTCTATTCCATCTTTTTCATATTTCAGTTTGAGTTATCTTTTGTACTTTAGTAGAAACTTATTTCTACTTTAAAACTTGTCTATCAGTGTCCAGGGAAATACATTATTTGTTTACATTGTCATCTATATATTTATTTGTTAATATATTTATAATTTTTGTTTTATTATTAAAAAGACTGAAAGTATAACACCAGCAGACATTTATTAACAGTAAACGTTCTATAAAAACAACAGCAGCTTTCAGCCTGTCCCCATGATGCAAACATGGAATAATAATATTTGTTATAATCTTTCATAATGTCTTATGAAATTTACCCTACCGTGTTTCAACATGGAAATGTGAAAAGGGTTTATAAAGTGCAGCACCACTGCTGAAATAAGTCTGATTTCGTAGTACAAGCTAGCACCATGTTTTAGGTATGCATGCCCATATGTGCACGGAACACACCTGGACCAGTAACAAATTGGCTGCGGTATGGGCTTTACATTAGCTAAGTGCTATCAGAAACGGCTACACGAGTCGGTTATAGTTTCAGGGATCAGGTGTTCAAAGGACAGAGCGGAGTCATCATATTTGAGCTGTGTGGAATTGGCAAACTGTCCATCTGATAGCCTTAATTGCAGGAAAGAGTCCAGTCCAGTATAAAGTGAGATTTGTGTAACTGTTTATTTTTTTTTACTCCAGAAATTAACAAATAGCTATTTTGTGCTGCTCTTCTTCACGTAGAGAGCTTCATCTCCTCTCTGAAGGTCAGTGGAGAACAAGAATAGGTAGAGTCTTCAGTTAAAAACGGATTCAATTAAATTGATGATTGCTGCATTAAAATAACAGCATTTTGAATAAATATTAAAATGACAATTTTTTTATGTGTGTACGTTTTACGGGAGTGTGTTCAAACCGTGTCTCTCAGACAGTGCGCACTTATAACAACGTTTTTGCTGCAAATTGCTCATAAACTACTTTACAGCAGCCCAAAAAGTAAATAAATGCAAAAGCTTTTATGACGGCTCAGCACAATTAAAACATTAAACCAACGAGATTTTATTTTAACTGAAAACAAATTTGAAAAGTTGGTTGGCACGTGTTGCGTTCCCAGAGTTACGTTACCAGCAGGCCAAATGCTGAACCAATGCAAAGAAAAAAACACTCAAACATGAACTGCTTGCATGTGAAATGTGCTCTAAAACACACGGCACATATATTTATCTAATTAAATCACAGCCTTCTCAATTTGATCATTTTAGCCATATCACAGGTTTTTTTTTTCTATTTGTCATGCCGCCTTAATTGGGAAGTACAGTGTTCCTGACTTTGCTAATGTGTCTTGAAACCTGGTAACTATCTGCCTAGACCTGTAAATGAGGTGAAGAATTCTCAATGGCTCGGTCACGTTTCACTGTCTCTGATCAGCTTTATCACATGCTGCACATTTGCACTCCAAAGAAATGAATTAAACCAGTCTAAATCCATTTTGTAACATAAGCGTAACAAGTTGGTGTCCTCTGATAAGGAAACAGTCTTCAATTTTCTTCAAAGACGTGATCTCTTACGTTACCTGTCTTTTTATCAACCTCTTATCACAGCTTATTATAATGGGACTGCTTCAAAACCCCATAGTTCAGTTTGATTAAGAAGCATATGATATTTTGTCACACTAATTGAACTGGAAGGTGCATGAGGGAATTCTGGTTGATTTTGGCCAGGAGGGAAATTAGGAGCACAAAAGAGTGTAGTAAGAATAGAGGGCAAGAAAATTGGCAGGAACTCTGACTCATTATGAGGCCTAGTTTTCAAAAGGCCTCTGAGAGTACGTTGATGTTCAGCTTCTGTGGCTGCATTGTTATGTGGGTGGAGGAAGAAGACCTTCAGCTGTTCATAACAACAAAAAAAAAGCTTTGTCATAGTTCTCGTGTGGGGAAGTGTCTACATAAAGTAATTGGTGAAAAAGGCATTCAGGATAGTTTTAGTAGTATTCAGGCTTGAGCGTGAAAATCCATTGTTCACCTATTTAAAAAAAGAAAAAAGAAAAAAAAAAGTAGTTTGTTGATTTGAAGAGGCATTGTGTGCCATATTATAGCTGATGGAGTCTATTATAATGAATGGTTGTCTGTAATACTGTTGTGAACACATGGCCAGGGCCTCCTGTGGGCACTAATATCAGTCAATTGTGGGAAGTCGGTCCCACTTGGCCCTTGGCTGGACACTTCCTGAGCCCTTGGACACAGGGGCCACTCGTAATTTGGATCACTCGGATGCTCTTGATGAGTGGAGAGCTGGCCAAGGAGCAGTGCTGGCCCAGGCCTTCTGCCAGCATCACTAATCCACCGCTGCCACTCTCTCCCTCCACACGGGCCGGTTTAAAGGAAACTCGAGCGAAACCTTGCTCTACCAAACTGGGACAGAAAACACTATGTATGTAAAGGGCGCTAATGGATTTCAGGCATCCAAAATCAATAAAACCAGCAGACAGAAAGGTTTATGGCTTTCTTGTAACCAATATGCTAACCGTGTTGCTGGCTTTGAAATTGACGTTTTTCTCAACTGAAGAATAGTTGGGTTGTACTTCAGCAGTGTGCATGCTCTTTTGTTTGCTTCCAAAGAATGAGCCTATTTATGATGTATGTGCGACTCTTTTTAAAGGATTAATTTAATTTTGTAGTAATGTTTAAATTAGCTTTTCATTTGCTGCATACACATTGTGGTCTGAAGTACTTTTCGTTGCTTTATATGTTTTGTACCAATAAATGCAATAGTGTTTAGACTTCAAAAGTTGTTGGACTATAACAGTTTGTTTTGAAATATCATCATTATGGCTAATGCTATAAGGCTGTAATACACTATGAGGAAAATCAGAACCAGTCACTGTATGTTGGGCACACAATTGTTTTTATTTATTTTTTATTAGCCTCAGACTATGAGTCAGAGTATATTTTAAACATGTCTGATATTTTAAGCTGATTTTTGAATTTGTAGTTCTTAATGTATTAAAATTTATTGGGCTACAGTTGGCCTTGCTGTTATGAACTTGTTCAGAAAGAAAAATTATGTAATGTACAAAGGCAGAACATTGTTGCTCAATTCTTACTCTGGAGGAAATGACAATAATCTTCACCCTCACTTGTCTTCAGTTTCATATCCCACTGACACGTCTCTATTTCTGCTTTTTTGTGTGTTTGGTGCATCTTTTTCTCTTCAGTCATTGAGTGTAGCTAGCAGCCACCGCTAGATAATTTCTGTCTGTTTGGTAAATCACAGTCATCTCACAGCGTAAGGTCTGCTCTTAAAAGTCTTTTAAGCTCTCCATGTCAGAGACCTCTAATGAAGCAGTTTTAGTGCAGCACTGTTTTTTTTTTGTTTGTTTTTTTTTAGGTTTACTTTCTGCTTCTCTTTGAAATGCTACCACAAATTGGTTGTTAGATTCCTGACTAAATTGCCACTTAAGTGTTAAAGGCATTTTTGTCTTTGTATTTAAAATAAACATGTTCTGCAAGTTTTTCTTTTGCTTTCTGCTTTTGTAACTTCGATAAATAACAAAGTTTGTGTTGTGAGCTAAACTCACAGAGGAACTGTAGACATCTCGTCTGTTGTGCTACAGTACATAAGTAAGTGTCATGGTCCACTGGGATCATCTGGGAGGGGGGTTGTTTATCCTGGCAGTTGAACCCCTTGCTGTGTCACTCGGGGCGCTTCCAACCCAGTTTGCTTCACAAACGCACCCATTCATATTTCAGTAATGCCCGACTATCCTAACCTCAACAGTGCAAATCCCACCAGCCCTGTAACAAAGACCTTGGAGCCCTGTCTACCCGGGCACCAAGAAAAACAATATTTTAAAAACAATACAGATGGTGTTTGTCTTTCTCTTATCTATTGTTTTAGCCGCTGAATGAACAGAGCAAAGGGAGGGGGTGTCAGGGGGTCCAGTCTAGCAATTATTTTTTGGCAAAGCAGCCACCAGCCAGACTTTATATGTGCGTGCCAGCTTTGTGACGTTCTCAGAGTTATGGTGGTGATCATACTGCACACACTGGGTTCTGATGGAGGAGTTCTCGTTGGCCTGCTATGTTTCCTGCTGTCCAATAAGCTGTCAAGCTATTGACATGACTGTTGGACATGTCACACCCCACCTGCTCCGCTCCACCACCCAGCTGAGATCAGATGCAAGGGCCTGGACCCTTCCCAAGCTCTTGATGTTTTCCAGTCTCTTTAGTGCTTCAGTGAGTTTTCAGTAGCACATGTCTGGTTGAGCTAGACGAGGCATCATTGATGGTTGAGTAGATCTATGAGTGTCACACACCTGCATAGCCTCTGGCTTCTTGATGAAATTTGCTGCTTGGAAACCAAAATGTATCACTTAAAGGATTCCTGAAAAGAGTTTATTTTTTTTTTATTATCATTTTTTTTGGGAAAGCATTGTACTTTTCGTCTAGTTTTCCAATTTTCAGCTGAGACATGTTGCCCTCGGACCTCCTACAAGGATCTACTTTCACGCCATGTCGCCTCTCGATAGTTTGCAGGTGTGAAGAGAATAAGAATGTGACCTTCTGTGAAAGACAAGGTGCAACTGTATAGCTTTGCCTTGATCTTCAGCAAATACTGTGCTGCTGATTATCTTGAAGCTTCTTAAAATCCATCAAAGGATTGCGTCACATGAGAGCTTCGGTGTCTCATGACAAGCACAAACCCTTTGATTTCAGCTAATGCACAGAAAGTTTTGTACTGGATTTGCCGTTGGCCTGGTTTTGACGGAAAATGCCGATTTTTGAAAAGGACAGTACTGGCCACACGCTGCTGCTGGGCATTGTCAGTTCAATGTTGTTATTGCACTCTTCTCGATGCATGTTTTCTGAAAGCAGCTTTGGAAAGATCAATGCTTTAAACCCCCAGTGACAGTAGGGAGAAAAACTCCCTTCCAGCCTAAATCATCTAAGGAGAAAAACACCACGAGTGGGAACCTGTCCTCTGGTTGATGCTTATCTTTATAGGTCCAGCCATATAATTAACAGACTTCAGCAATTAAAGAGTACTGGAGGAGAGCTTTAAAGTCTTTGTGTTATTGAAGGGATGCAGAAAGTTTTCTTTCTTTCTTTATTTTTCTTTCTATTTTTGTTTTTGACCTTTTAGGTTGTGCGTATCCTTTTTCTTTTTCTTTTATTTATTTTTTATCCTTAACTATCTACAACGTAAAGATCACCGAAATATATTAAACCTACAATGAATGTAAACTTTAGGTATTAGAAAATTTAAATAAAGCCATAATATCACTAATGGAACGTTCTCAAATATCTATTTAGCATTTACAATTAAGTCTCTTAGTGTCAGCAATAAGATCTATGATATGATTTAAATCTTATGACAGTGCTTTCATGTGCATCCTTGCATCCTTGTTTCTTAACTTCTATTTATAAAGTTTGGCAGTTAAACACACTTCCCACTTGGGGAAGTAAGGCTTTTTTTTTTTTAAACAGTGCTTCAGAGAGGCTGTCTGAAAAATCCCTTCAAAGTGCGCAGCTCAATCGTCTGCACTTATTTGCCCATCTCTCTGCATGCATAATAGCTCTTTTTTTTTTTTTTTTTTTTTTTTTTTTTAGCGTCCTTTGTGCTGCTTTGGCTCCTTTGGCTGATGGAGTGCTTTGAGGTCAAGAGAACTACTATTTATCAGGCCTTCTTTAGTGAAAACTATAGGAGAGTTCTTGAAAAGCACATTTAGCCAACGTTTGAAGCTATGCTTAAATGGATCCCTCTCATAAGGAGCCTACCTAATCAAAAGAAAGCATTCTTGAGTTGTAGCTTGGCTGTTTTTATTAAAGGTGAATGGAACTTGAGTTTGTGTGGTCTATGTGTGATAGGAGGTTGGGTATCTTTGTGTCTCTCAGCTACAGTCGTGGAAACATGAACAAAGCCTTGGATGTGTGACGTGTCCAGTTTCATAAGGCCCATGTGTTTGGCCTGCTTGCATCCACTCAGTCTATTGCAGGGAAAAGGACAAAGGAGGGTCATATGTACACGCATGAATACTTCAAAAGGTGAAAGCAAAGTGAGCTTCCTTAAAGTGATTTAAACTGAGACCATTTCAAGCGGTGCTCTAAATATGGTTTGCTGTTAGTCTGTGGTGCAGGAAAAAGCTTATTTTAATATAACAACATTGAATTATTCAGCCCCTAAAATAGAACACTCTGCATTTTATGTTTTTATTTTCTCTTTTAGAAAACAAAACGGTGTCTAATAAAGATACTTTGTTAAATTTATTTATGCCACAGATAAATAAAAGGTGTTTTGCTAACAAAGATAGCTGTGCTGGTTATCGTTATTTATGATGCTAAATTATTTGAATTAATCTAGTTAATTGGCATTTTTAGTAACTTTTTTAAATTAATTAATTAATTAATTAATTAAAAAAAATATTAGAATTAATGGAGACTCAGTTTGTTTCTTTTTAACCCTTTTTGTGAAAACGTCCTATATGACCTCTTCTTTTAAAAATAGACCCCAGCCGCAATAAAGAATGAAAACCGTATCATCTCTATATGAAGATTGCTTTCAAAAATAAGCCTGTTGTGTCTTTTTTTTTGGCAAGAAACGACACTGTTGAGAAAACTGAGGATTTTCAGCAGGAAGTGTTTTCAAAGCAGACAGCCTTGAAATGAACCCTGCTGTGCATTCTGTCTTCAGATATTTTACACAGAAACTCTCATATACACGGGTATGGAAAGCATAAACCTTGAAAATACGTTTTTGCACTCTCTTTGAAGAGGAGCAACAGCTTGGATATCTGTTAATGTGGTGAGTGCCCTGAAAGCCCTCTGACTGAAACATGTCATTTTCACAGAAGGCAGGAAGTTGGATTCAGTTCCAGCAGTGTACATCAAAGAACGCTCTGAAATCTGGAAAAGCTCTCTGTGGACACAGGATGATATGACTCCTTGGTGGATGTTTACTTTGCTCTGTTGTGTTTGTGCTCTCTCGTTAAGTACCCTTAAAATTCAGCTGAGATTTGTCAGATTTGGGATAATTTTGTGTACGATTTGTTTTAATAGTGTTTATTAGTATTAATAGTGCCACTGTATTTCTAATTTGAAGTTAAGGTGAGTTTAGTTTTTTTTTTCATTGTGCGTGTTCATTCCAGGTTCAGAAGGACTGAAGCACATTTTCTCTTTAAAATGACCCACTTTAGCATGGTATTTGAATCACGCACTAAAATTCGGTGCTGTACTGCAGGCACACACATGCTCTCAGAAACCCATTGCACTTCTAGTTAGTTGTCTCTTTTCCCGCAGGCCTGTGTGGAATATTCCAGCCTGGGTGGAGGGTGGCGGGTGGGGAGCCCAGTGTGAGGCTCTTTCACTGGGGGACAGAGTTGTTCACAAGCTCAGTAAGAGGATTTTTCTCCCTGTTGACAGCCATGATGCCAGGTAGGGAGCTCAGGAGTGGGGGAGGGGAGTTGTTTTTATATATATATGGGTTTAGAAGACAAGAGTGGTGGAGAAGAGTCAAGATTACCTTTTATTATTGTTTAGCTCATTTCTGCTCCAGAGACAAACAGATGAAGAAACTGCATTCTACTTTATGAACATTGATGAATGTTTTGTGGCATCTCTTGTTAATATCAAGACTTATATTAACTTTAATGATGCCCGAGTGATCATTTTAGACTAGTTGTTGGAGCTGGAATTTACAGTACTTGCTTTCAAGTGAATTGGTGTTAATTTACTGTGCTTTTATGACTTGATTTAGGGGGAAGCGATATGACCAAAATCTTATATCACAATAAGCGTCGTTTTATTTCACGGTAACCATATATATCGCAATATAGTAATTTTGCTTTATCTTTATGATATCAAACTTTGTAAATTAACCAATGCCGATATCACAAAAAAACATGCATAAAGAAAAAAGCAACAACAAAACTCAAGATCATTAAATACAAGTAAAGAGTCAGCGATTTAAATAAGAAACTAATTACAAGTGATGGGACATAAAACTTCAATAGAAATGCTACATCCAAAGTAATCAAATGTATAAAAAACGGTTTCTTCACTGTGTAAGTTAAATATGTATTTCTTCTTATTTAAGTTACAAAAGGGATTTAGTCAAGAGCAATGCTATATTATTTTTCTCTTTTGTTGTTTGATATACATGAGTGACAGGAATATTAGACTGCTGCCACTTTAAGAGCTGCCCAAATCCAGTGTTTTATTATACATGCGTTTTCTTTCTCAGCTGTTTGCTTTCACTTAAAGGCCTTTTCACACCTATAAAGTATCCAAGCAGTCTATTCCACCGCTATAACGATAAAGGCAAAGAGAAGCAAAACACACATTACATATCGGCTGACTTGCGAACATTGGTGTCATGGAACTACATTTATGAGTGTAAAATGGCTTTTAATTTCTCTGGTTAGTGTTTTGTTGTTGTTTTTTTGAGAACGTTTGAGAACATGGTAGTACGTTGCAGATATAGCATCATACTTTTTCAATTTTTTTCCCCCTGTCACAGTCACTCATGTTTGGCCTGGGAGAACTTGCCATATGCCGCTGTCTGAATGCATACCGAAGGCTTTATATAGACTCACACTCTGATGTGTCAGCACTGTTTAACTCTGTTTTGTTTGCTGGTTTGTCGTCTCTAATTAATGTCACTGAGTAGTTCTGACTTGTCATAATGGTTGTTTGAGCAAGCTCTGAAAACACTGGAAAAAGCTCTGAAAAGTGTTGCAAGTCCCTGCTTTGGGATTAAAGTTAATTCCTAAATGTCACCCTCTGTCACGCACTCCATCTTATCCATCACAAAAGACTTTCTTTGTTCAGTAGTTTCTCTTATTGTCACTGTTAGATAAGCTTGGCTAATCAAGCCGTGGCGGTCCTCTGAACATCTGTCTGGTAACTCTTTCCAGATTCTGCATCTGTTAAGAAGCTCTGCGCTGTCATTTAATTTTCCTCTTTCTTATGGCATTGCAGATTAGATGAGAATTAGGGATGATTTTAGTGATACATTCATCTTACCTCTGGGAGTGATTTAAGATGATTTATATAGCTGTAGAAGGAAAGTGAAAGTTGTAATAAAACTACTGTGAACCTATAAGAAATTCTACTCAACGTTTGTTTTTTGTTTCTGAGTGTGTGAGTTCTTGCAATGCCTCATATTATTTATGTGCAGTTATATAAATCCTTTGCCTTTTGTTTTGTCTATAAAATTCTGTAGTAATTTACTGCCAGTACTGACCAGTAAACAGTAAACACACTAATCATGTTCATTATAAGGCAGATTAATTTTGGCTCATGATCATAGGACCCTCTATTATGACCTTTTCAGTAAAATTAAATATTTATTAATAATCCAGATGTATTTATTTATTTAACTTGTCCTTATTTATTTATTTAAATAGCTTAATCTTTAATTTATTTCATTTTAGTGATGTTGCTTAGAAGTGTGAACGAATAATCAGACACAGCCGGCACCGCATTATCAATCATATCATTACCACTCATCAGCCTATCCCGTTCTAACACTCGCATTATAAATAAGCCTACTTCCTTTCCTTCTGTATCTCGTTACAAGCATCCCTTCTCCGACCGTTCGTATCCTCAAAAGGAGGGCACGCGGGGTTCGATCTGGACGCCGAGCTCTGCCCTCGCTAGGGTTCATACCACTAGGGCTCAGAGTCCGTCGAGCTCCCGGCTCGCCCCCTGACAGCACGCCAAACATGCTTTTATTATTACATTCACTACAGTGAGGAGGCGCAAACTCGTGAATTGGTATATTATTCAAATTACTTGTGTATGCTGACAATAACTGAAAAGAAAGCAGTGCTCAAAAACAAGAGCACAACAGTATGTCTAAATTTTAATTTATGGGCATTTATACTTCTCTAATTCAACAGCAATCTAAATGTTGCAATGTAACATTTGGCAGCTAACCAATTATTTCTTTTGCAAAAAAAGCTTTGAACTTATCTCATGTTTTAAGATTCACGTCTCCAAACATTCATGTGTGCATAAATATGTTTTGCACATATGAATGTGTGCCAGTTGTCATGCTAATCCAACACAGCCTTAATTTATACTTTTTTTTTTATAGACGTTTGTCTATAAATATTGCTGACCATTAATGAAACGCTTGGAAACGATTTTCACCTGTCACAGACATTGTGAAACAGTTGTAGCGAATCAGAAATGACGGCGATTGTTTCACAATGCCAGCCTTTCGTGACAGTGTGTGGACACAACGGTTTTAGCCAAAAACAGGAAACTTTTTATGCATTTTGCTTAAATGTTTACATGACAACAGCATTTTTGGGACAGAAAATGCCTATTTTTGAAGTGCAAGTTTTTGTTAAACACCAACATTATCATTTCCTTGTAAATACCCAATACAGAAATCTTTGAAAACCGTGTGATATCATGTGCAGCACGGGTCAGTTTTAAAGGCAAGCGTGAACAAACAAACACACCAATGGCACGGTGCTGTTGTTGCTGCTCAAGAGTTTGAGACACATCATATACATCATATAATCGTCAGATCCCTACAGGTGCTGTTTACTAACGGGGTGACAGCCCCAGCTACTGCCCTGGCATACGTAATTCAGTAAGTTTGCCATTTTCACAAAAATGTTTAAACTCAAATAATTCTGACAACGTTGTATATTCATAAAACAAAGGGAAAACTTCAGTTTTTGACTACATCTTTGTTGTGTAAATAGCCTAATGCTCTTTTTTATATTTTGGTATCCAGAATATTGGTAGATTGTAGATAGTGGATTGTCCTACACCCCTTTCTCACCAGCTCTGTGTGTGCTGCCTTTTGCATAGAAACAGCATTAAGAAACACAGCAACAGTACAGACATGCAAGAACACTTCCAGCTGTCGTTTGCAGCCTCTGTGCAGAGACACTTTTTCACCATGACAAGAGTAGGAATTTTAGACAGTTCTGCTTGTGGGATTTTGTTTCAAGCGTTTGATTTGTGTGGTGTCAGCCCTCAGGCTTGGTAACATCCATTTTCTGCACTGAAAAGACCTCAGGAGAGACTGATGAGAAGACTTGATTCCAGATGCTCGCCGAAGATCATCATCATCTATATCAGTGGTTCTCAACTGGGGGGCGCGGAAAGATCGGAGGGGGGGGCGCAAATTGTTTTTAAGAAAACACAGAGACAAAGCATTATTTGGGCAC
>JAUMHP010000285.1:1860943-1882624 GCA_032361065.1 Enteromius trimaculatus
AGACACATCAATAAAAACAGATATATATCTGACTGTTCTAAAACTTTTGAACGTTAGTGTATATACTGTATATATATATATATATATATATATATATATGTGTGTGTGTGTGTGTGTGTTTGTGTGTGTACAAAAATTGTCTCTTTAGGACACCCAAGGACACCTCGAATTGGTCAAACTTTAGATCGGGCAAACTTTAAGCAGGTTTTCTGAGATGGAGCAAATTTCAGTTTTATCCCTTATAGCTAACTATATCACACACACACACACACACACACACACACACACACACACAGACCACATCTAGCTCTCCAGATCAACACCTCAGCGGTTGTATTCTTTGTTAAGTTTCAAGGTGAACCTGAGACAGCAATGTGGTGATCATGTGTTCCAGAGCAAACGATAAGAGCACACAAACACTGGAGTGGTGATGTGTGTGTGTGTGTGTGTGTGCCTGAGGATATGTCTGTCAAGACAACTGAGCTGACACAACCTCAGAAGGTGGATGGTTTCACAGGGTAAGGGTGACAGTTTCTTGTTTCAGCCAAGTTAGATTGGTGTCACACTAAATTAAATCTGGCAAAGTCCACATGCCACTAAATCAGTACGTAGAATTCCTGAGTTGCCAAATGTCTTTCCAACACCTCTTGAATGACATAATGTGATAGGTGGCTCCTATATCTGCTTCTATGAATTTAGCTGCTTGGAGAATAAATAGCAAAACATACATGTAATTTGTCACTGTGTTAGTTGTCGTTTACAAGATTGACAAAGGATAAAACTTGATACCCTTAAACAACCACTGCCACGGTGCTCTTAAACCGTAACCTTATTGAATCAAGATGATTGTTCTCACTTTTCCAGCTTGTTCCTCTTCCTTTAGGACACAGTTTTGTTTGTTTTGCGTGGAGGTATGAGGTATTTTGATGTGCGATTACTGCCTCATCCCGCACCTGTTCTTTTTTCTCGACCCCAAAATGACCTTTGTGCTTTCAACCGACTTCCTGTCAGCCAGCGAGAGGCTCAAACGCTCCTTCTAGCTCTTTAGCAGGTCTGCAGCTGCTCCAAAAACAAACAGCAGTAGAGAAGCAGGAGCAGGTGTTGAAGGTTATGAGGGCTAAAACTCTGAGATGAGTGAGAGGAAGGCCAGCTTCAACAGAAACGCACCCTCACAATGAGAATAAACGGCAGGTTAACAGTCACACTGAAAGGTTCACAGGTCAATGACTACATGGTTCACATCATGTGTGTGTGTGTGTGTGTTTTCTCAGAAGTTCTTTGTAAATCACACGTAAAATCTGTCAGCTCGGTGGTAACTGACAGGAGTTTTGATTTGAAGTGAACCATTTCAAGACTGTGTACATGGGGGTGTGAGACTTTCCAAAGCAGTCTGACCTTTATCATGAAAGATGAGATAACCATCTCCAACCCTTTCCTTCCCTTCAGAGTGTTTTGATTACGGTGGTTAAATTAGAGTGTCTTTTGTGTGGGTCGGACACGGCTTCTAAAACACTACAGCTTTATCTGAGCGCCAATCGGAAAGCAGGCCGGGCTGGTGAACGGGTATAGGGGTAGCCACATGTCCTGTACAACAAACATACCATGTTACAGAACGCACTTACTAGGAAGTAAATAATTTTCAAAGAACTGTGTTGACGAAAAACTCATTCCTGTGCAGATTTGGAATGTTGAGATTACACGGATGCGTTGAGGAGTACAAACATGATGTAAAAGAAGCAGAAACATTAAAAAAAGTGGATTGCTCAGTTTGTTGGCAACGTTTGTGCTGTTCGCTCAGATCTAATCTTCTCTGATCAGAGAAACACTAGGGATGCTCTGTAAGCACAAAAATGTCTTGACTGCCAGTCTCATTTACCTCCTATTGACAAAGACTGTACGGGCAGCCCACACCAACCCTCACATTCCACAGACTGTGAGCTTGATTGTTTCTTTTCATCCGTGAGCTCTCTTAACCTTGCTAAGATAATGCACCTGCAGTGATGTTGCAAACACTTGAGTTGAGACAGATATGGTTGTCCATATCTGAGAAACTGAAGCATCTGTTTGGATTCCAGGCAAAAGCAGAGAGAGAAAGAGAACAAGAACAAGAAGCAGACTGATGAAATGAACTGTCAACCTGTTATTTAAAAAATAAAAACAAAGATGAATTGGAATCTGTAGGGAAACTCATTTTGTTTTATAATCACACAGTTGAATTGAAAACAGGATCACATTGTGAGTGATGTGATAATTATGGGAACTGTTCAATATTAAAGTGCAGATAAACAAGAATAATACATGCAGAGCAATACTAATAGCACTGAATTTTTTTTTTTAAGTAAGCTTTACTATAAGGTTCATTAGTTAACATAAATTAATTATACATTTGTAATAGGGAACTAATACTTTTACATCATTTATTATTCGTAGTTCATGTTAATTTCAGTATTTACTAAAGCATTATTAAAATCTAATTAACATTAGTTAATGCACTGTGTGTTACCAGAATAATAGTAACAAAAATACAAACAATACAAAATGATAAAATTACTATAATTAAATACAATTTTTAAGTGAATGTTATAAATAAAATACTATATTTAATATAAATCAGTTTAATATAAAACATTTAACATCCTCTTAAATTATAATACATTAAAGATTAAACAATCTGTTTTCTGACTGTAAGGGAATATTTGAAGCTTATCTTTTAGTCGTTTATCATTACATTCATTAAGAGTATTGTTTCCCCTGACAGACAGAGATGAAAAGCATTTTCCTCATTTTTCATTTCCCGCTGGACAACTGAAAACCTTAAGTTCACAACCCGTTTCCTCCAGCCCTGGAGCAGTATGTGTGCGTGAGTAAAATCTGCAGCCTGTCTCTGGTGTAAGTGTGAATGTTGAGTGTGTGAGTATGAAACGGCCTGTATGTTTCTCATTAATATCTGTGTGGGTAGTGCTGACACTTGCTGATTGGAATGGAGAGGCTGTTATTTACAGCAAGCTGCCAAACTACCGTAATAAGTGTAGTAGATACTGAGACACACAGAGACATATTTACGTGCAGTGCACATGTACTGTGTTTCATTAAACATATTACACTCCTAATCAGATTCCTAAAAAACGTTGCTGTAAAATTCAATGTTAAACCTAACAACCTTCCACTTCTGGGCCTTAGCTTTAACAACAATGCCAAACACACACACAAATCATACATCATTTCTCCTGCACATCACAGCCTTGTACACTTTGTAGAAATTGTCATTGTGGTTTATCATAAACATCCGCTCTCTGTGATCACATATCTAATGCTCGCCATCCTTTGAATCTTGAATAGTTAAAGGGCAGGCTGTGTTATTTAGCTGCTAATGCATTAGAGAAAGAACTGACAGAAAAGAGGATGAAATGCCTGTCAGTGTGGATGACTTAACAACACACTTCTGTATAAAGCAGTGACCATCGGCTGTCAAATCCCCAGGAAAAACAATGTAAGCACTTTCATCCTGCAGTCTTTTAGCTCTCCAGACACCTCTTCTGTGTTTGAATTGCTAATGTGCTCTCAGTCTTTTGAGCCAAGTCTCCCTCAGCATTACCTATTCCGTTGGAAGGGCTGCCAAGCTACATGCAAGCTAGCTTCCATCAAGACACACGGGCCGGTTCTTTAATACAGTCTGAAAAACATGCACGATACACACAAGATATACTCTAAAATTCCCATAGAAAAGACAAGGAATGTGATTGTGCTTCATATATAGAAATCCATAAAGACAACAACATCACTATTGCACCATTATAGTAACTGCTGTATCAGAATGTGTCACCTCACTATGGTTAAAATGAGCCCATAAATGCCATTATGGTAGCAATATTTAGTACAGAGTACACATGATGTGACAAAGGGCTCCTCAACTTCAATAAATTGAAGGTGTGTAAATCCAACAGCCTGTCTTTTAAAGTTATAAATATTCCAACAGGTGAGTATTGAAGTCAGAATTGCAGCGCTGACACTTCATCAAAGTGAAGTTCACAGTACAACAGCTGTTTATTACAAAGGATAAAATAAGCGCACAACCTTTTGTCCTTGATTGCCTAGTTTGTTACATATGATTTTTAAGGGCTTGATTTTGTTTCTGTGGGAAACTAATATGTTTATGCTTCATTAAAAAAAATATTCTGCAAGTATTTTACCTTTATTGTACCTACAATACTGTTTCCACTCTATTTCTAAGTCAGGTGACTTCCTGGTTCTATGTAGCTCCTCCCTTAGAAATACACAATGGGCTCTGATTGGTTAGCTGGCTCAGTCTGTTGTGATTTGCTAACGGCCTAGTGCATGTTGTCCTGAAATGTTACGCCCCTTACTATTACCCCCATTGTTGCATGATTCTGGGGGCATGGTTTATGTAAATTTTAGGGTTTGTGATGTCACAAACCAACAAAGTAGCTTGTTTTTATTCCTCCCTATACCAGCCATTTGCTGTATAGGCCTTAAAAGGTGAGTTTTATAAAAGTAATTATATCTCCCTTTGCAATGTATTTTGAGCGTTGTAACTTTGCAAATGTTGTGTATGCTCAAACAGTAACTAAATAACTTTTTAAAAACTTAAAGCATAAACAAGGACCCCTTTAAATGTTTTTGTAAGAAATTTAATCTGCTTGCTAAGGCTGCACTTATTTGATCAAACAGTCAAAAACAAGCATTTTCTAAAAACGTTTGTCAGAAATAGTTTGTGCACAACCGATCAATGTAATACAAAAACACACAAGTGCACCTGACACAAAAAGTACAAATTTTCCCCAAAAATGTAATGTTTTTTGAGGCATAAGAGGAACAAACTTTAGCGAAGACAAACAAACACGCAGCAGCAAACTCCAACCCACGTTACTCTATCATTACCGCTTGTCCTGTCTTCAAATCACTTCCACGGTCTGCTTGTCATCCATCGCAACAATGCTCACTAATGACACACCAGGCCGCTGACATGTCTTATCAGCTTTACTGGCATATGTTACAGGCCTCTGCGTGTAATCAGGGACGTTTCTCTCTCTCCTTCATCAGACAGAGCGAGAGGCATGGCTGTCAACAAGACTGGGGAGCAAGAAAAGACACGGACCCTCATCACTGCTAAACTAGCATGAAACTGCCTTCCGTCATGGATTAGCCAGCCAACACTTTTCATTACCTGCCATTCAAAGAACGGTAGTTATGGCAGCAGGGGGTGCATGTGTGTAGGCAATGGATGCTGAATACATGCCTGTATTCATTTTATCTTGTTGGTTTCAGAAATCAGGAACACCTGTTTTACAGCCAGAATTAGGACAGTGACGAAATACATTTATAAACACCAGCAAAGACACATAGCAGAGATACTTATCAAAATGAATGGTCACACTACTTTTTTAAGTAATTTCCTGCTATTACTAGAACTTTTGTGTAGAATATGGTGCAGCAGATATGCCTTATTAGTAATAAACAGCCAATATATTAATATGCTAAGCAACTAGTTAAAAGTAATAACTGGTCCCTACTAAAATGTTACCAAATTATTATGACAAAAAAAAAAAAATCTATAGATTAAACAGATTACTCCAAACAACATGAAAAAAATTACACCCAAAAATACATTTCACTCAATAAACCATCTATTCTGACCATTCCTGCTAATAATTCTATTACTGACAACACTGTAAATATAGTAATGTTGTTTTGTCCAGTGATTTGTATTTTACAAGTAAATGACATGACTATAGCTGACTATAACTGGTCACTATGCTTTTGTAGCAGATGGAAAGTAAAGAACAAGTCGTATTTATACATTGTATTAAATAGAAATTTAGGCAGAAAATGAGTAATGAAAGTAATTTTTTATGTTTTGTTTCACCCACTCACACAGCATCTTTCAATTTTTCATTTCCACTTCCACTGGCTCTATCTCACATTGTCCTAAATACAGAAATGAGCATTTAGTTCTTTCTATCTGTCCTTTTTCTCTCTCTGTTGATGTCTCTCTCTGATTACAAATACATATATAGATATAAAGCTTCTCAGCAGAAAGTGATGTGAACAGTGTAGAAACAGGCTGACCAGACCGAGAGGAGAAGGCAGGAAATGTTTGGCCGTGAGAGGGAAATGAAGTGATGTTCACAGCAGTTGTCTTTCATATCCGACAGCAGCAGCTGCCTAGGTTTCTTAATGGTCTTTTCATGCTCTCGGACACTGAGTGTCTCTTTGTAGGCCACAAGCTGGGGCCCGGGTATAATATTCCTCCCCTGTCTACTGCCTAATGGTACCAGGCATCCTAGCTGAGTAGGTGGCACTCATAAAGCATTACTGAAGCCCAATGGTGCATGCTTGAATCCTGAGCTGCTTAAATCACTGGTGACTGTACTATGCTGGAACAAAAAGCTATTATAGTATGTATTCATGTTTTGAATGATTGTTTATTTCATATTTTAATTTTTTTAATTGAAATCATTTTGCTTTTCTTTTAAACATTTGATTAGCTTTTTATATATTTCTGTTTAGCTTTAATTGATGAACTTTTTTAACCGCATTTTTATTTTAGCTTTAATTTTTGATATTGCTAGTTTTTAAACTAAAAAATGTTTCATTTTCACTTGACTCTCACTATTGTTGTTTTAAACTAAAAAAGTTCTGTCAAGGAGGGATCCAATACTTCTTAGTGCTCTGAAGAGCAGAGATCTATCATTACACACACACACACACACAGTTGGCCCATCTGCCAGGTGACGCTTGGTCTCCTCAGCAATCATACCTCACCGTGGCCTGCCCAATCTGTCCCACCACAAGCAGAGTGGCAGCAAGCCACATACCTCTAGCTTATTAACAAACTCAGCTAGCAGTAAGTCGTCACGGCTCTCAACCGAATGTTAACATCCAATACTTCCAGCCAGTTTATATGAAAACACTTCACAATGATACTGTTGTTTTATATTAACAGAAGGTATCCAAAGATGAAATCTGCCTGTGTGACACAATTATAAAATGTGTGGAGATTAATCGCTGCAGTGGATTTTGCTTTATCATCTATTTTCAGATTTTTCTGTTAACAGTACCTGTTCAAGCAGGTGTGGCCGTCTCTATGGATGTTGAGCTAAATCTGGTGACTCGGCAGGCATTAAAGAGTGCCAAGATATGCAAAAGGGAGGCCTTGGCAGTAGCATTGACACCCATCGTTAAAGAGTCAGAAGAGTGGCCTGTGCCTTTTTAGCCAATCAGAAAATGGGTCGCAGCAGTCAAAAAAAAGCAAACTATAAGACCTCCAGCTGTGTCTAGATGAGGTCAGCTTTAGGATTTTGTTTGTAATAAGCACAATAAACAGTTTTTAATTTCAAAATGTAAACATCTATTTTAAAGTGTAATCATTTTCTGCAGTATTATCTTGATCAGATTATCTTGACCAGCACAAACCTTTAAAGGGTAAAGTAACTGGTTCTTCCATAAAGAGATTTTTATTGTATTTGTTCAATTTTATTCAGTCAGAAATTGGTTTTCAAGAATTAGCTACTTATTTGCTTTTAAAAAAACTTCATGTGTAAAGTAGCTGTTTAAATGGGAATATTTTCCTTTCCAAGAATCTCTCCACACTACATGGTTGTGGACACTATTTGCATTTACATGACAATACTATAAACAAGCAAAACATCAACCCAGAGACGAGCAGTGTGCGGTAACCACAGCGTTTAGACTATTTCTGCAAATGCTGCTGGGGGCTTCCTGAAGCAGAAGAAATGCCTTCGCTAAGCAAAGTTCGAATCTATTATCTCAAACCAAACAACAACACACCCTGGGATATAGACAGGAGAGCATAAATATAGAGCTTTACTCTTTCCTGACGTTAAGACTAGGATTTCTTTTTCTCTACTGGGTGTTTTTTTTTTTCTGACAGCTCCTGGCAGGAATCCCCAAACCTCAGCGCCAAACCACATTTTAACATTCTATGTCACCCTCACGTCTCTTTTTCTTTTACTCTCTCACTTCACTCAATTGTTATGCATACTCTGAGCCAACTCATAGTCTGAGCCAAAAGAGCTTTATTCTGCAGAGTAAAACTGATAATACTGTAAATATTATAATAATTGCTGTTACACACACTGCCTGTCCTGTTATTATTAGGATGAGTACTGAAATCCAAAGTGTTCAATCCTTATAATTATTAAAATGGCCACCTGTAAAAAAAAAACAAAGAAAACATTCTGAATATTTGCTCAGAACCTGAAAATACCAAAAGACATGAAAAGCAAACTAGAGCACAGGGATGTAGTAAACTACATATCTGTGGTGCATGCTTGCTTTGAAAACCAAGCCACACTGGGATGACATCTCATGATTCACTGAGTGAGGAAAAACTGGTTTGTAATTACCATCATTTTGCTTTAAGAATGGTGTAAACATTTCACCACGTCTAATTAGGGGAGAAAACAGATGACTGTGGTAAAAAGCTGCTTGTCCGGAAACAGGTACGAGATGAGTGTGCTTTGAATCTCTCCTCCAGTCTGCTTTAGTTCATCACTTCACGTGAAATAATGAGCAATGCAATTTTAAACAAGATTTTGACAACCAAATGAACACAAAACACTCTCATAAAGAGGGGATCATAAGAGGCTTGTGTCCTTTGTCAAGAGACCATACTAACAGAAAAAAGGGAGTTAATTACAGAATTAGCCCACCTGGAGCATTTGGAGGTTACGAACACTTAAAATTATGTACACAAATAAAACCTCTTCTAGTTTACCATCCCTTTTCTGTTTCTGGAAAAACATTCCAAACAGCCAATCGTTTTAAGGTTAGTGTTAGGAAGACTATGTTTTGGTGCTTCCAGAAACAACAAAGGTTGTTGACCCACAAACATATTCTACTTGTGTGCATTAAAAACCTTCTTAAAGAGATTTGTTCAAAAAGAATTTCTACCGAAATTCTTCAACAAAAGTGAACTCTACAGCGCGAATGTAAAGATAAAGAAAATAAATTATTAAAATAGTTGTACTTATTTCTTTTTTTCTTAGTGTGAATGGACCTTAATGATTAAATGACAAACAAACGAAAACACTCCAGTGCCAGAGATCAAAGCTGGAACCTTTTACACAAACACCTTTAACCATTACACTAAAAAGCATCAGTTACCAAATGCTAGATAGACTTGATGGGAAATGAGCATCATTGAATAGCATCAGCTAAAATGGCCTTCTGTAGAGTTCATCTCCTCGACGAGAGAAGCGCATTAATGCGTAAGTACCTGAGAGAGCAGCCAAAAGCAGCTCATTTAGCTCTTCCCCTCCCTTCATTAAACAGACAGGTGCTCGGGGCGACCGTAACACTAGCCCTGCAACCCAATCAGCTGCTAAGCTATTACCATGCCAGTGACTGTGACAAAGACACATCTGTTAATACCCTCTGAGTGTCATCAGAATGTCAGCTGACGTCACAGCTCGGCAGGCCCCGCGTGTTAGAATGCCCTTCTCTCCCAGAAAGCATTAAAGAGGAGGGGGTCAAATGTGCTGCTCACACCTTGCAGTGAGATCAGGCACTGCGGGTTTCCAATAACCATTTACTACATGCTAACGGGCCTCGCTCTAGTTTAAGAGTCACAAGCTTAAAATTGCGTGGGATGCCAGGTCAGGGGCACCAGTCGCAGAATGACACATACTTCAATTATTCGTAACTATTTTGTGATATAGTAGTATATAAAAATCTCTCAAAAGACATTTCTACTGGTCTCATAGGATTTGTGCATGTGTAAATAAAATGGCTTTATTGCTTGAACTGATGAGTTCTAGTTTCTTACTGGTTGCATTCATTGAAATGCAAATTTATATATATATATATATTAAAGTTGCAATAAGGTGACGCAAATCATTGTTGATTGAATGGAGGCATATCGGCTAAATGTTTGCTTCCAGCCAATTCTAAGAAAGAGGTGGGGTTTAAGAAGACTAAACAATTGGATAAGTACATTATACATGACCAGAGAGCAAAAATTATTTTATTAAATGTTACAATGTAAAATAAAAAAGTGAATGATGCAGGAATTACTTATTACTTATTACTTATTCAGAATAAGATTTACAACATGCATGTACTGTATATCCACCTTTTGCCTGACATAAAATAGTAAATTCTATGGGTATAGCTTCCGGTCTCATCCACATCCAGCTATTTTTAGCTATGTTAAACAGTTTGTTTTGCTGGTTAATGTTGAAAATTAGTGTGTCCAAGGGGCTCAATAGAGCACAAGTAATCCAGATTTGAACATCTGAAAAAAAAACAAAAAAACAGGATTTCCAAATCCAGATCATTCATTCTGATCCAGATTAAACTTTTCTTTTTTTAAACTCCTGTTTAAAAAAAAACAAGGATTAAAAAATCAACTATAATTCAGGATGAATTAATGCCCTAAAGTATAGTTCACTTTTCTATTTCATGATACCATGAGCAACAGCTAATGTTAACGACGAGCCTTACTGCAGAAAGTTTTTCAACGCTGCACATTCGCTGCAAGACTACATGTGTGCGGCCCTGCAGTAGCGCTGTATCATAGCGGGGGGCTGCCGATTCTGGCAGTCTGTGTTCCTTTCCTCACAGCTGTAGCGGTGTAATTAAGACCTCTCTAGAAGTGACAGCATGAACTGGAGACATAAAACTCTCTCTTGCTCACTCTCCCCCCCCACACCACCCTCCCTCTGAGCTCAGCTGTTTCCTCCCTTTGCTGTCACAAGCTGCTCTGTGTATGTGCGAGCATGAGAGGCAGAGTAAAGGAGGGTGGAGTGCAGGGAGGGCTGACAGGTGTATTTATAGCATGCCAACGCATTCAATTGATAGATGTCACCTTGCTGCTGTAGTCCTGAGGGCACTGCACCAACCCTCCTGCGCACTAACAAGCCGCAAAGTACTTTCAGGGAACACCAAGCGAGAGAGTGAGAGAAAAAAACAAGAGATGGTAAGATAGATAAAGAGACAGAGAAGGGGAAAAAAACAAGCGCTGCCGGCAGTTAAATGAACAAACAGAAGGAAGAGGAGAAAACGAGCACAGTTCTCAATTTCACCTGCCTGACTGCTCGTGCTGCTCACTAATTAAAACAAAACCGCAGCTCCCAGAGCTCCTCAGTTTCCAGGAATAGCATCACTTTAACGATCAGGCAATTAGCGGCGAGCCACTGAATGATGTGTCCTGTCTGGACCACTGGACTGTGGGGCTTGGCTGCTGTCTGTGTTTGTCAGTATGCTCAGAATCAAGTGTTTTGAACATTTTGTTGTTCCGAACAAACTGAAAAAAAGCTGTGCATCACAAAATAATAGCACGAAAACATCCTTTCCCTCTGGAGATATTCCTGCAGTCCACAATCACAATACATAAATCCGATTCACAAACAAATGTCCCCTTTATAGGTTAAAAACATATTCCAATTGATGAAAAATTGTTCTGGTAAAACAACATACACAGAGTAATGCAATAGTATAATAATGATAGTAATCATATATTTTTTTAGCATTGAGAACGATTTCTGAAGAATATGACATTGAGGACTGGAGTAATGGCCGCTGAAAATTCTGCTTTTTTGTATAAAATATATTGAAAAATATATTTTAATAAATAATTTTTAATCATTGTTTGATTTGCAGCATTAGCCATAAAATGTATATTAACAAAACCAAAATAACTGAAATATACCCAGACAATAAATTAATTAACTGAATTAAATAAAGTGCCCTGAAGTTCATTCAATTGAACAAAAAAATGAATTTATCTCGCTTTAACATTACACGACATTTTAAATGCCAATTAAATTGTTTTAGTCCAGCAGAAATAAATCCTTTTGAAGTGCATGTGTGTTTTATAGCCGAGACAGAATTTAAGGTCATCTCGTGTCATAACTCTCCACAGCATCACACAACACATTATCCCGTAAACACAAAGTGTGTGTGTGTGTGTGTTGAGCTGCTGGTGTTGGAGCTGCTGAAATAAAAGGCTGTCAGAATGATTGTGTTGACATTGCTTTAAGTCAGCATGTCACCTGACCCCAGTCTCCCGAGGCCGGCTCGGTCCAGTCAGGGTATTGGGTGTCAGCGCCAACCAGCTCTCTCAAAATACACTTAGGCTAAATTGGAGAGTTGGTAAGGCCCAGCTGTATATGTCAAGACCCTGAACTGTCATTTCCACACTTCTAATACTCACTTGGCTCAACTATATCTACAGGAGCCAGGAATACTCAGCCTAAATGAAACCCAGTAAGATCAGTACGTATTTAATGTCGCTGGTAAGCTATTAGCTTCAATAACACTCATAATGTCACATTACAGTTGCTTCTGTGGTTGTTGGTGTGTCTTTGCATACTAAACCTATGCTGTTAAAGTCAAGGTGTGTGTGTGTGTGTGTGTGTGTGTGTATGTCCCTAGATGGCATAGCACCACTGTGCTTATTATCCACTGGGCGGGAGGTGGAGGAAGGAGAGATAGAAGGAGAGCGGTGGGGGAAGAGGCAGACAGAGAGGATACACTATCTCTGTGCTGACATGTGTCACCGGCCTCAGCTGCTTTTGCTACTCTGCTGTCAGAGACTGAGGGAAAGAGCGATGGAAGCAGAGATAAGCAGACAGAAAGAGAAAGAAACAGTCAAGTGCGGTGAGATATGAGGATATACTGTACCACAGCAATACAAATAGCACCACCAACCTCTGATCCATCTGTTAGTCCATCTGTCTGTTTGTCCATAAGCTAACGTCCACGTTCTCAACCCTATCCTTTTTTCGGCCTGTCCCCCACTGCCCATTTCTCTGCTCCATGCTACCCAGAATGCCGTGCTATTCCTGCTGGTTCCACAGACATGAGCCATCCAATGTGTGTGCTATGTCCAGACAATATGCCACATTAACTGCTGCACTCGCATCCAAGTAACATTTATAGAAGGGCAAGTGCCACTCACTGAACATGAATGAAATTATGTATAGAAAAGCGGCTTAAGAAAGACTGCTTATCTGGGGAATACTCACCTGAGATCTAATTGTTAAGAGATTTGATGATAGGTCGCTGAAAGTGTTTCATAATGACAAACATGCATAATAGTGGCACAAACAGTGAAAAATCCCTGTGCTAAAAGAGCACTTAGGACGCATGCTGCCTAACAGATCAGACTGGAAATAACACATGTATACATTTATAATTTATAATTATTTATAATTATTCAGATGCATTTGTTTTTCATGGTTACAGATTGTAAACATGACACAGGTATGATGATCTTATAACCCTAGCTTGTGTTGTTATTGGTAACTTTTATTTTGGATGCAATTAATAAATAATAAAATAAACTAAAAATATAGTAATGTATAGTAATAAGTATAGTATAATAGTAATGAAATATGAATACTCTAATAGTATATAATACTAAATAGTATGTAATACTAAAATGGTGTAATATTATAATATTTATATTGATCTGCATAAATGTATTTATTACATGCTTGTTGCTGCCATTATTTGAAGAGTTTGCTTTTTCTTTTTTTCAGTCAGGAATTAAATTACAGTATGACCTTGGTGTTTGACCCCCCCCAAAAAACAACCTAACAATAAACAATAGGGAAATTCAGCCAGGGATATTCTTACTGGCGGTGAAAGAAACCCTGACAATTCTGTTTCTGACAGTAATTCTCAACATAAAACAATTACTGTCCAAATAAGACTTTCTTGTGATTACATGACTATTATTAGATACATGATAAAATATGAAAATACTCAGATGAAGTGCTGAAAGCAATGACTTTCCATTAGACATACAAGTAAATTCATCTCATGAGGTTGGAGCGTCTCCTCTGTAATAAAGTGTCACACCGCTCATGTGAGCTCAGGATAGTGTTACTCTTTCGGGACAATGACCACATTACCATGAGAGCGAAGGAATGCTAATGTACTGTTAATTATGACCCTGCATAAATACCCTGCTTAAATGTTCTCTGTGTACCCCCACCACACACTTTCTCTCTCACACACAAACACAGAGTCATAAGCAAACATAGTGCAAATCACACTCCTGGCCAGTATCCTGAGCGCGCAGTGTGTAACTGGTGTTGGAGAGCGTGTCCTTCCCCTCTCCATCAGAGCAGCCAGTAGCATGCTGGGACTCCGCCAGCGGCAATCATAGTTCCCAGAAATGTGCTTACGTTGTAGCCCCTCACGAAAAAGCATCTGGCATGCACACACACACACACACACACACACACACTCTCTCACACTGAGGGTCATGTTTGTCTCGGGTGTGAAAATAAGATCCCTTGCCTCGGTAAATGCCTTTTAGCAGCAGGGCAGTTTAAAGCTTTCCAGCTATGCCAGGACCTCTCAGCCTAAACCCCCTCATTAGCAACAGGGGACCTCATATTTGCAGCCCAGTTTAACACCAGCTAGATTTACACTTAGTAGGCTACCACCTCGCCAAATCCTAGCTGGGTCACCTCTTCAGACCACTTTGTTTGCATCTTGTGTGTATTAAATGTAGACTAAGCTGTCTGCACATTGCTTTTTTTATTTCAGTATACATGCCTCAAGGCTATTACAGTTAACCAAAACTGATACTAAAATTAAAACTATAAAAACATTACTCGAAGTAAAGTAATTAACTGAAATAAAATACAATATAATAAATTCAGCTTGTTGGCAAAGCAACATTTGTCATTTAAATTTAGACTAGCTTAATAAAAACTAATTGCATGCATGTTATTATTATTATAGCTTTAGAATGTAGCTTTTTTCTATATTGCATGTATGATCTATAATGTATCTCTATAATGATCATGTATTAATTATTGTGCCTTGAAATTCAGGAAGATTAGATGTGTAGATGTATAGTTGCATGAATGTGCTTAAGTGTGTCCGGATGTGTGTGTGTGTGTGTGTGTAAGAGGAATAGAGATCTCAGAGTCACACAACTGATGAGAGAGTGTCAGACATGCTGTGATAGTCTGATCCGCTTAAAGCCACTCATTCAGTTTCATTCACTCAACCACTCATCAGCTCAGAAACCTAAACCCACACACAGACACACACACGTACACACAATCCACACAGAAATACGCATGAGATGCAGAGACATACATTTCAGTTATATAACACCACTCCATCTAAAGCATGTCCTCACTAGCATACATCACTGTACAAAGTTCATATTTTAATATTTAACTATTTCTTAACTAAGTTCATATTTTAAGTTCTGAGCTGGCACTTATTGTCCTCTATTATTTCCCAGCTTGTGTTTGTGGTTCATTTTGCTAAATCAGACATGATTATAAAAATAAATCTGAAGAGTGGGACATTCATTTCTGTTGTTAGTTCATACCTACACTGCCCTTCAAAAATTTGGGATCAGTAAGATTATACATTATACATTTATTTGATCAAATACACGTGTCACGCAGTCACTCACACTCCCAGAGGACTCACAGACAGTCACCTGATTATTGATTCTATGCACCTGCAGCCACTCACCACACTCACATATAAGGACTCCAGTTTATTCACTAAGCTGCTGAGCTCGAGGTTACAACCCTAACACTGGTTCTCTTCCTGCCTGTCTGCCCAAAGCCTGCCTGCAGCTGCTCTACCTGCTGATACATTAAAGAAGGACTCACTTGAGTATCACTGAAATTCCTTATTTGTCATTTTTTCACTTTATGTTGGAAATAAACTCATTGTTGAAGAGTTGAACTTGTGTATGTCTCCCTGTGCTGAGCATGACAACATGAAACAAACAGTAATATTGTGAAATATTATTATAATTTAAATGAACTGTTTTCTGTTTTACTATATTTTTAAATAGAATTTATGTTTGTGATGCAAAGCAGAATTTTCACTATTTAGTGAAATACATTTGGAAATGTATTCATATAGAAAACGGCTATTAGAAAAATTGCGCTATTTCACTTTTTGTTTTTCAAAAAGACATTAGAAAGTTAACCAATTAACAGTTTTAAGTTTTAAAATTTGTGAAGCAATCCTGTGAAAAACAGGAAAGATAAAAACACACTTATAAGCTGAAGTGTTTTTACTATACAGGATCTTATCGGATATGCAAAAAGGTGTAAAGAATGATAAGAGGAAGCTATTCGCACACACATACACTAGGGGTTGGCAAGAGAGTCAGCCTTTTCTGATTGTGCTTCCTCCTGCATCTCTTTAGCCGTATGGCAGGATGCTTTCAGACACAACAGGGGTGTGTTAGGGTTAAGGAGGAGGTCTGTTGACAGCGCAGATACACACTGATGTACAAACTCATGCACACACAAACACACAATAATCCTCTGTCAGAGCAAAACAATGCCCTAGTGAGTGGCTTGGCCCGGGCACCCTGGCATCCTCTCTCCCGCATCCTCAGTTCCTGGCCTGATTGGTGCCAGCTCTCCTGATTCTGTCTGCCAAACACATAAAGAAAGAGAGAAGAGGGGCCCTGCGGAAGAGATTGAGAGCATCTTCAGATATCCCGGTAAACAGAGAAAACAATTCTTCCAGAGCAGAAAACCAGGGGAGGACCACGAGAACATTCCAGAGGAGAGATGTTTCACTCTGCCAGCTGGATCTGCTGCGTAATTATTCATACAAAAGGTGGTGGAGACACTAAAGTATCGTTAGGGCTCTGAAATATTCAAAAAAGGGTCTGATTGGCTGACAAACACTCCTAACAAAGTTCAAATGCTAACACCAGCTCAATGAAGCAAATTAAGATGAATACCAACTATAAATGCCTCAGAGGTTTAATACTTCTACCCTTTATCTCTCTCTCACTTTCTCTTCTCCTTTTGCTTCACTACTCCGGGCCTGAAGTGCTCATTTGTGATTAAATAAGTCATCATCTAGCAATCATTTATTCTTAATGAATTTCAGACTCTCTCCAGATCACTTCGTCCTCTCACATTTTGCTCTGTCCTGTTCTTTCTTTCCAATAATAGAGAGAGAATTAAGGGGAGATAAACAAATAGTACACATGCAATAAAAGCCACAGCAGAAACATAATGTTGAGATTTTTTTCTTTTTAAATTAGCAAAAGAGTACTGGGAAAATGTATACATTATATATGAAGACAAGAGAGAAAAGCATAAATATGTAGATTGGGGGAGAGAGAGAGAGAGAGAGAGAGAACAACTGTTACAACCGTTGTTTGTTGTAAAATGCCTGTGTATTATCTTGTCTGTTTTTAATGAATGCCTGATGACCTCTCAGAAATCATCACAAAGCCAGTACTGATCCCTTTGATTCTTCATTGCTGTTTCTTCTTAAACTTTCTTGGCTGCATTTCTGCTTTTCTTCTGCCAGCAAAGCATAGAAGGAAAAAAAAAAACACTGATTGTAAAAGTCTGCATCTATTCTATTTCTGTAAACATTTGCTCAAGGCTACAATAAATAATCAGTATTTTTCATGGAATCATTGCAGGATGGTATGATCAGTATAATCAGAAATCATATTGGATGGCTAATTATTGTCATAATATCTATCAATATCCATGAGCACAGGGTTTGTGGGTCCAAATAATGATGATTTTATTTTTGCATGGTTTACATTTTGATCACTGAACAGTTTAAACAGGGTTTTTCCCCCCACCCCTGTCCAGTTACCAGACAGGGGTACTTCTAAGAAAAGTAAAAACAACATCAATTCACTAAAAAACTAAAGTCACGCATTAGTTTGAGGACTAATTCTCACTATAGTAACTAACTTTTCCTCAAACTCCTAATTTGCTGCTTATTAATAGTTGAGTGAGTCAGAAAATGCACTATATTGTTTTAATGTGTGCTTTATAAACAGCCAATATGCTAGTAAAATGCATTAATGGTGTTAAAAAAAAAAGATATAGAAAATAAATTGTTCCCAGATAACATTTTACACAAATTCACATTACTTACACAATATTAAACAGATCGTTTTACATGAAAATACATTTTTAATTAATGTATTTTTAATAAACTATTTTAATAATATAGGAAAAGGGTCCCTCACAATAAAATAGTTTCTGGGGCAATCTGTACCATCAAAAAGTGAAATTCTATCTGTTTGTCAGCAGATATTTATTAGCTAATAATCTCAGATAGCGTCCTTCAGCTGCTACTTCAGCAAATGTAAAGAGAGATCACCATTACAGACTTCTTAAGGGGGCAGATTTCACTTTTTGTAAGCAAGCCCCCTAGCAAGCCCCATAAATATGGTCTGGTAACATGTACAGTATGGGTTGACAGCTGCTGTAGTAAAGCAGCACTGACTGTTCAACATTTGTCACTTTCACTAACTGTAAGCACACTCCACTTTAAAACAAAAACAAATGTCTGTTTAGATACATGACACATTCTTTACATGCCACACTTATGAATTCAAACAGACATATTAATTCTGAAACACATTTGCACACACACACACACACACACACACAATGCACACGTTTATGCAGGCTCACATGCACACCTGAGAAAATCAGATTTCTGACCTGCTGGCCAATCTTTACCCCAGAACACACCCTGACTGAGCAGATCTTCTGCTGGATATCATCAGCAGGAAGCACGAACGACCCTGCCACCCTGCATTAGTCCCCATTAGTTATGCTCACTGCATCATTAACACTCAAAAACCACTGATTACGCAGGTGTGACACATCAATTATTGCTGATGATAAAAGAGAGGATGTGAGAGAATCGTCTGTCCCAGGAAAGACAAAGATGAGATCCCACATAACTCCACTCGAGGCTGCAGTAAATGTCAGCCAGTGTCAGGGTGTGTTTGTCTTCTTCTCTGCCGATCAAGATGCCCTAGAGTTGATCTCTGTCACGACTGCCCTTTCTATGTGTGTGTGTGTCTGAGCATTTATTTGCTCACACACACTTTCTCACTCCACACACGGGAACATTAAGAGTGGAGACAGCCAGGAAGGGGTTGTGTGTCTCTTCAGGAAAGGTGACAGAAAGTTGTAAATTGCATGATTCTTTCTAACACTGTATCCAAATGGAAAAAAATGAAGCATAGATATCAAATGATTATAGAGCAGAGAATATATAAATTTATGTAAACTCAAAAGCACTAAAGCAGGTAAATAATACACATGAGATGTCATAATACTCCATCTTTATGATTCTTTACGACTATGAATTTTCTTTTAAAATTTTAATTTTTGATAAGGATTAAGAAAATTATTTTTTACTCACAGTTTCATCCCAGTAATTAGAACAATGTATATTCTTTATAAAAATGCACAGAGAATTTCCAAGAGATTCCAAGAGATTTGGGGGTGGTGATAGAAATTAATATTTTCATTCAGAATGGATGCTTTAAACTGATCAAAAATGATGGTAAACACATGCTAAATAAATGCAGGGCTTTCTATTGATTAAAGAAATGGGAAAAAATTCTACTCAGCTATTTTCAACATAATAATAAAAAAATATTTTTTTGAGCAGCAAATCAGAATATTAGAATGATTTCTCAAGGGTGGTGTGACTGGCGTAATTATGCTAAAAAAATCAGCTTTGAAATCATATAGGAATAAATTGCATTTTATACATTTTTATGCAAAATACATTAAAATAGAGAACAGAAGTGTTTAAGTGTCAAATAAATCCGGGGGGGGGGGGGGGGGTTGGTATTTGGCATTATTTTGCGAACAATTACAATGAATAAAGACTGACAAAGGGACCATAAATGCATCCTAAAAATTTTCGTTGTTTGACGAGACTCTGTTAGAGGTAAACTATTCCTGCCATCCTCAATCCAGCCACTTTGTTAGAAAAACATTCTGGAGTATCCGGCAGAGGGCACTCACTCTTACACACAAACAGTGTTTCTTTCTCTCCAGAACAGTCTCTTGGGGACAGCAGACTGATTTGACCTCCTATGCCCTTACGTCTGTTATTTCGGCAGTGATGACCTCACAGATGTCACTCAGTCTGCCGCTCGGGCCAACCTGCCGACAGGAGGTCACAACCAGCGCTGACCCCGTCACTATCACTTTGCGCACAAAGAGGACATGCACACAGGCTCTCACATGCAGGTTTCAAGTCTTTTGTCACAGTGTGGTGTGTATAGTTGCTGTGTGTGTGACAGTGTGTACCCAATGCTCTTTGTTGGTGGTTTGCGAGAGTGTGTTTATGTGCGCAAGCATCAGTGAACAGCCTATTTTTTACATTTCTACATGCAGAGCTGCTTTGATTGCCATCTCACTGCCAATGTGTAAAAACTGCTAATGAGAGAGAGGGAAAGAGAGAGAGAAGGTGGCAGAACATAAATTGTTTACTGTTGCCAGCCACCCACACATCACCCGTCTCCTCTCTCTTTACCTTTCTCACTATCTTTGTTCGTCTCTGACTTTTTACACATGCATTTAGCAATTATTTGTTAGTGAGGAGACAAACAATGTAGTCTTAAAATATCCAGAAACAATGAATTTAAAAATCTTCTAAAAAAGTTAGCAAGCATGTCTCTATAATTATACACTGTTGAACTCATTCATTAATTAGGGGATAGATGGAATTGCTCTGGGTACATTCAATAATGTATTATGCAGATAAATAGAGTAATTATAATAAGTCATTCTAATCATAGACAAACATTAGAAAACAGCAGTAACACACCATGCATCTGTGTCCAATTACGTCTGGCTGCTACTGTCCTTCATTTTCAATGCTTGGGCACCCATGCTAGCCAGACCATAATCACAGCTAAACATGCATTAAAAATGGGAAATACATGCGCACACAAACACACACAGCCACAAATTAAATGACTGAATGATTTATGAATACATAAATGAGTAAATAACAGTGAATAAATGTACAAGCAGGCAAACACGTGACCGAAGGAAAGATTAAATAAGTTAATAGCTGATCGATGAATGATTAAATTATTGAATGAACATACACTGTAATATAAATGAATAACCAATCAATGAATGAAGAAGCAAATAAATGTTTGATTGAGTAAACAAGGCTATAACCAATCAATGAACAAAATAAAAAAAAATGAATGAATGAGTAAATATGTTTAAAACCAATCAAAAAAATATAAATTTAATATTCAAAAACAATAAATGAATACAAAAATGAATGAATGAATAAATGAAAAAATTTCCATGAACTTTTGAATAAATAAAAAAGAATGGGATGAACAAAATTAATGAACATCCTCCGTGCATATCTTAACACAATAAAAGAACAAAGACAACCATGAAACAAGATGCAAAAAAACAATATGTCTGCACGCACTTCATTTTTGTAGGTTGCTCAGTGAAGCTTGCAACTGCTTTTGTCATCACAGCTGAACCTGAATTATCCTGAAACAACTATATTCTCCACTGTTCTCTCTGCTCTCTCTTTCACTCTATCTCAGTACAGCTCTGTTTTAACCCTATGGGTCACATCTTTACAGAGCAGCCTGTAATGGTGTTTAATATTAGGCTATTTGCTCCCCCTCCATCAGCCCTCTATGATTTCTCTGATCCATTAGCCTTGGTTTTCAGGGCTCCTGCAGCTAAACACATTTTCTCCTCTCTCGCCCTGGATCCCACATGAGGATTCATCCCTTTGCCCTGGAGCTAATGTATTTAATTCAATCACAGCAATCCATACCAAGGCCTTGTTCCTTTCAGCCTCTCTCGGGGGGGGGGGGGGTTGAAGGGAGGGATGGAAAGAGAGAGAGAGAGA
>JAUMHP010000285.1:1892923-1907180 GCA_032361065.1 Enteromius trimaculatus
AAAATAATTGCACACCTCAGAACGTTTGTCAGCCAATCAGATTCAAGCATTCAACGGCCCCGTAGTATAAATATATACACACACACACACACACACACACACATATATATACATATATATATACACATATATACACACACATATATACATACATACATACATATACATACATGTATACATACACATACACACACAAACACATATATATATATATACAGTATTATACAGATCTCTATTATAGCACAAGTGGTGGTCATTAATGTACAATTGTGATATATGCATGATAGGAATACTTGTAGTGTTTTTTTTTGTTTGAAGTAATCACATCTGCTTGTATTTTCCTAATTTGTAAATTCACTCAGATTAATGAATAAATATAAGGGTCATTGCAGTACCTGGTGTTGTTGGCTCTGCCCTGAGGAGATGGAGACTCTCTCTTGACGGTGGGACTGTGCTTAATAACAGAGGATTTCTGATCAACCAGCGCCCTGGGGGCTCGAGCACCTACAACAGACCATTCACTTTGTCAGACTGGATATAGACCTTATATGTACATATGTGTATTACATGAATCCTGCTTCCATGTGTTAACCCCCCATCCACGAACCTATCCACCTCTACATACACAAACACACACACTCACAAACAAAGCATAAATGCATTTCAAATTATTTAGTAAACAATCCACTTGAAACACACACCTATAATAAACACCACAGCAGATAAACAAAGATGACAGCGTTAAAACAAAGTGCAATCTATGGCCTCTGCACACATGTTTTAACCCTGTGTCTGGTAATAGTATAGAATATAAAGAAGTAAAGGGCAACACACATACAGCTTTTAACAGACGCTTGCACACACTCAAGCAGCGCGATAATATTCCTTTGCAACTTAGTTTTTTGGACACTGCAGTATTACATGACTAATGATGCTAACGCAGTTAGAGGTGCGACTGAAGGACTGGAGCAGTAAGGAGAGCTACAGGAGCAATGACGCTGGTTGGAGAAAACACACACACACACACAGGCAAAGAACACAGTGAGAAAGATAAGTGGAAGAATGGATGAGTGAGAAACAGACTGCATGGCAAGAGAAAACACACACACCAAAAAAAAGAAAAATGCTGTCAGTTCAGATGATCATTCTACACACACTTAGCTGTGAGTGTATGGCAACAGCACATACACTGACACACAGTGTGTGTGTGTCTATACAGCCTCTGTGCATTTATCTGATAATTTACATGCATAAAGCACATAACCAGTGCATAGATGGTTTGTGCTTCATACAAGGGCATTAACAGATGGACACCTTCACACACATTTCACACTGTGTGGTTAGGCTGCATGTTAGATTTGGCCAGGGAATATTTTTAGACAAGACTTAAATGTCTCATAAAGAACTTTGAATAACAATATGTCATTACAAACTTGCCAAAGAGGTTATTTTCAATCATCTCATAAGAATAAAGAGTGAGTACATGAACTATGAACTCAAGGCTGTCAGGAAGCTGCAGAAATTTAAATAACAATGGCATTCTCTCTCTCTATTAAATCCAGCAGACTGCTGCTGCTGTTTAGAGCCCCATCAGTTATGAGACCCAGTACACTCTTCTGTAATTAGCTGCATAGGGTGAAAGGATGTAATAAATTGATCAAATTAAAAGACATTTATAATGTCAGAAAAGATTTCTATTAAACTTTCTATTAAATCCCAAAATAAAAATTATTAAAATGGTTTCCAAAAAAAAAAAAATATATATATATATATATATATATATAGAGAGAGAGAGAGAGAGAGAGAGAGAGAGAGAGAGAGAGAGAGAGAGAGAGAGAGAGAGAGATTTCAACAGTAACAATATGTAAAAAAAAAATTTTTTTCAACACCACGCCAGAATATTACAATAATTCCTGAAGACTCATGTCCAGGAGTAATGGCTACAGATAAAAAAAACAACATATTAAAATAAATTATAATTAAATTTTAACATGTATTTACTATATTTAAATAGTTTTTTCATTGTGTTTATAATCAGATAAATCCAGCCTTTCAATTGTGACCAATTAAAAAATCTATATATTACTAACCTTAAACTATAATGTATAGTCAGAAGGTCAACGTTTGAAGAACACAGACGGGATGATCACGACCAAAGTGTGGCTCAGAACAATTGTCAATAACCATGAGCCGGTTTATTTTGTGATAAAAACCAACTAATTGCTCCTTGTTTTCTCGCAAAATCAACACATTTATTTTCAAATAAATAAATTAAATTAACCACTTTCTGCATAGATCAGCTCATTCATGTATCCAACAATAAGCCTCAATGAGATCAATCTCTCTGACCTATGGAGCCAGTTTTATGACAAAACTATTTGAATTTGAATTATGTACATTTGAATTATTTACAAGTGTTATTTAACAAAACTGTCACACACACACAATTCAAGGCAACCGTAATCCTCTCGGAGAGGCAAGAGAGCACGACCATCTCGCGGCACGCGTGTGGTTGGATGTACCTGAAAGAAAGAAACATTTCCATACCATAAAAAATCGTTGGTCTGTTTTAAATAACAGGCGATCAATCACTGGCATGTGTTATGTGGAGCGCCTGTGATGTTATCAGATCTCTATTGGCGCTCGTGCTCAGTGCACGTCTTCACACAGACGATCGATCGCTTAGTTCTGGTAAAAACACAAAACAAATTGCACAAACATGTCCTTGCTTTTGATATACAATAACTTTAATTTAACCGCTTTGGTTTTAATAAAAAAACTATTTTAAAAAAACTATGCGGGGGAGGATTAGAACCTGCAGACTCAGAAACACTTGACAAAAATTGTAGAGCTAGACCACTGAAGTGCACAAATAACTCGTGCAAATGTATAGATTTATTCACTGTTGTGAAACTTCTCGCATGAATTATATTGTTTTATCAATATTTCTATATATAAAAGAATATAATAATTTCGTCTGTAGTTAGGCCACTGTTATGGGATATGTAAAATATGGCATATGTGTGATTGGCCAAAATGCTTCGTTTGACTTTTCTGAGATCATCTACGCCTCCCTGTGGATGACCTCTGACCTACTTTCTGAATTTCTGCGTTTTGAATTTTAGAAAATTGAATTTGATATTGCGAATTTCATCTTGAAAACTGTAAGTTGTATTTATTAAAACTGGATATCTGCAGTCTTAGAATTCAGAACAAAACATTCCTTGTTTGAAAATACATGTCTATAAAACTTAAAAAAAAAAAAAATCAGTTGTGTTAATTTTCAAATGTTTAATATTCAAGTCAAATAATTTCAAATTCAAATCCAAAATCAAATTCAAAGCTATTTTAAATCCCATATAATATTCAGTTTTTTTAAATAACACTTGTAAATAATTCAAATGTACATAATTCAAATTCAAATAGTTTTGTCATAAAACTGGCTCCATACTAACCTCAAACTTTCAATATACATTGCACAAGTTCTTTTCTTTTTACATTACAGGCCCAGTCCATCAACAGAACACATGACATGTAAAACAAAAGAGTCAAACAGTGACAATCACAGTGACTGACGTCTGACATTAGGAATGAGGAAGCAATGGAGGAACAGGATGCTGGGAGATGTAGCTGACTGGCTTTGGAGAAGCATGCAGCTCACGCAGCAAAGGGGCAGAACCCACCTTCTCCGCTCCCCGGGCCGATCTCTGTTACAATCTCCATTAGAGAATTTAGCCCAAATACTGGACACAGAAGCCAGAATTAGTGCAGGGGGTCAAAGAGGGGACAGAGAACAACACCGGCCCAGACAGAACCAGTCCAAACATCAACCCACAACCACAAGCGGACACATGTACATATACAACAGAGAAAACCAGCAGAGAGCATGGAATATGAAAGAGAGAGAGAAAAAGGGAGAGAAAGACTGAAAACAGAAAAATAGAAGCATTTCAGACTTCCACTTGGTCAGAACAGCTGGTGATTTGAAAAGTCTTGATTCATTTTGATTACACGTCATTAATGATAGAATGAAGACATTAAAACTCCATTCATAAAAAGAAACTAAAAAGGTACCATGGCATATAATAATCAGAAATATTCTAAAAGTAAATTATTTTTTTCATCTGTAAATTGTGCATTTAAAAACAATTTATAAATGAACTGAAATATTTTTTATTTTTAACGTTGCCATGAAATGAAAGTGGTGCTTTTATTTTTTTTTAATGCCATACATCTCATCTTGAAAAGTGTATTTTTGCATGTTTTCATTTTTACATTTCTTAATCAAATATCATTACTCAATTTTCTGGTGAAAACACCTCTTCTTATGTGACCAAGCAAGACTTCTCAAGTTGCATTATTCTTAAAATCCAACAAGCAATCGATGAACAGACCCAAGTCCCCATTCTAATTTTTTTTATTTTTTTAACTAGATTCATTCCTCTGTGTGAGTTTTTGATAGTCATAATTCTTTGCTTAACATTGTCATATCTTATTAAAATATGTTGAGAAATATGAAATCTAAGAGGAGCAAAAAATTACTTTTACAAGATAGCAAAGGGGGCACATTTTTAACAGCACTACATTAAACTGATACCCAACTTCAAAATCATCATTACTGCTGCTCTGTTTATAGATACACAATATCTGTGGCCAGAAGCCACAATCCTCGACATCTCATTGATTCATTTTAAAGCCACCAGACTTCAAAGTCTCCTTTATCGAAACATTGGTGGAAACCCATCAACCAAGTTTAGAGGAAAACACATTTCAGTTCTGAAGCTGATCAGAGCTTGAAATGCACTGAGTGGCTTCACTTCTCCCAGCATGGTTTTGTTATATTCAATTCACCCAGAGTGTTTAGGTGCAATTGAAACTGTCTCCAACTGAGATGACACACAAACAAAGGAAGGATCACTTCGAAAACACACCACACACACACAACACGAAAATCACATCCTTCCATTCCTACAGAAACACCCTTTCTATATAGAAAGAAAAAGGTTTTGAAATGCAACCACAAAAATGTGTTGTTATTAATGTCCCACCTATTGTTAAGTTCATCACTTACAGAAAAGGAACAAGGAGGAGGAAAGGCATAGTGGATATATGTGAGCACAGATATATCCTCTATCTTAGAGGTTCCAAACTGCTGTCCCATGAGAGTTCACTTTCCACCCCTGAAATAGCACACATTATCAGTTCATGATAAGTGTTGTTTGGAGATATAGTTGAGATTCAGGGGTGTAAAAGGAAGCAACAAGAACAGGAGTTAGGAACTAATGCTAGTCTGCCAGGTTAAGAGTGAGAAAGGTGGGCAGAGTTTCTCATTCTCTCAAGACTATAAAGGGTTTATATTACTATTAACAGCAACTGGTTTCATCATTAGGGCAGGCTACAGACATGAAACATACCAGGACTCTCAGGACTGTCATCAGCATCGTCTGAGCAACACAATCATCCAAAATCATAAACAAACAAAAAATAAAGTCAACAATAACAACAACAACAACAGCTATAAGAACTGTGGTTGCTAGCTTAGAAAGTGACTATGTCTACGCCACCATTTTCCACCAATCAGTTTCTTCACAGTGCAAAAAGGAGGCAAGATATTCATCACTTTCAGGGCAGCAACACTGGATTAAAGACATGTGGGGCAAAGAAATCAGGCAACATTCCCACAAACCTTGATCTGTGTCCTCTGTTAAATCAAAATTAAAATATTCTTTAAAAAGAAACACAACAAATCATAAAGGAAGAAGAGAAAAAGTAGAACAATCAAAACTAGTCAACTAAGAAGAAGAAATATTCCCTTTATAAAGCTGTGTTTGGAGTCCTTCTGAACCTAAAGCCTGTACTAAACAGATGTAGTGTTACTCTTCATTAAACTACAGAATTGCTGTAGTAGAATAACATTTACTTATGTGACCTTTAAATTACTTGAATTTAGTGGAAGTTATATAACAAGTTCAATCTGATTGGAGTGATTCAACCTTTAGTCACACTGCCTTCGTAAAGCCAGAGGTCAAAAAGAAGAAGGCAGGGAAAGATAAGGAAAGGATTTGGAGAGAAGGAGAGGAAGAAGAAGACTAGAAGATAACTGGACTAGACTGGAAAAATGAGACAGGGCGAAATGGGTTGGTGAGCGGGAAGGTCGCATGGTGAGATCCAAGGGGATGATTGTACCTTTGAGGCTAGGGAACGGCGTGTTCTTCTCTCGAGCTTTATTAGGCAGAGCCAGACTGGACAGACTGAAACTGGTGCCATGGTTTTTATACAGGTTACCTGCACACATATGATTAAGGTGAGACGTTTCTGTGTAATGCAGTAACAATACTTGAAATTAATTTGAATACAAGTGAAACGTAATAATATTTAGTCCCTTAGTAAAAGCTAAAAATACCAAAAATATAGTGTATATTGGGCTTTACGATTTAATCATTGATTTATTCATGCACATTTAGTTAGTAAAGCCAGATCAGATTCAGATGACAAAGCTGAATTTTCAGAAGAAACATTTTTTGTTTACCTTTTTTTGATAAGACTCTTGAAATAATGTGCTGATCCTAAACGTTTGAATGGTGGTGTATTAACAAATAATTAAGTTGAAAGAATGCCATGTAACCTAGCATTTCTCAATTCTGTTAGCATTATTTCTAGCTTTTGTCTAAGCATAAATCATGTCAAAAATCAAGCAAACACCTCTAAAACATTAATTTTAGCAATTTCATGTCTAAATTTGCAATTTAAACTTAAGCTACTAAGGAATTAATAGAGGTTATGTTGTGCTGGCCACTCACTGGCGAAGGACATGAGTCCCCCAAAGCCATCGCTGCTATTGTTGGAGATGGTGGAGTTCGGAGAGCTATTTCTGGAGTCTCCCTCCCCATCAGATTCACCCGGAAGCTTCAGACTGCTGGGTCTCAATGGACGAGACGGTCTAATCACACACACACAATTCAAAGAGAGGATATTAAGAGTTGGACTGTGCATCAGATTCAGATTCTGAGTGTTTGTGTAGGATTATCTCCAAGCACATACTTGTTGCCATTGAGATTCTGATTGAATCGCGGTGTGTAACTCTCCTCTTGCTCATCTGCTTCAGTATCCTCCTCTGAAGGGAAGCCATACTGAGGCTCAAAATAGGGATTATCATACTCTCGTTTTTTATTGGCTGGGTCAACAGGGACCGGATCAGGAGTGGGTCTTGTGAAAGGTGGAGCACCTAATCCTGGGACAGAGTTAGGGAGGGTTATGCCTGCTGTCGCCTCCACCTCAGTGGGTTCCTTCTGCTCCTACACAAACAAACACACACACTTTACAGACCAAAGCACATCCCGATTATCTCTAGATTCAGATTTTGTAGTTTGAGCACTGACGTGGTTGACTCCCTGTATGACTGTACTGGGGCTGGAACTGGCCGTGGTGCTGGAGCTGGACCGCTGCGGCTGGCTGTCCGCTGCATCCTGGGGGCCTTCTGGATCCGGGTCACCGTTGTCCCCCTTATACTCTTGGAAGTCATGGATCTCTACCTCATTTGCGTCTTCCAGGGCAGCATGGGTCAAGGGATCAACATCTAGAAAGAGTGTAAACATAACAATTATGAACCCATTATCGGTAGGAAAAGGTTAAAAAAACAATCCATTGTCAGGAAAGACATTAAAAATGGAGATGCTAACTTGGTGTGTCCCCTTGTATGTCCCCTTTGATCATCTCATTCACAAAGTCTCCAAGAGATGAGTAGGAAGAGCTGGAGTCATCGTATGCTTCACTGTCACTGCCACTACGAATAAAACAACAAATAAAGTAGTTTAAAATAGACAATAACCGTTTAAACGCAAAAATGCATGAGTGTAAAGATTTTTGTAATAGTTTCGAAAGATGTTTCTTAAGCTCACCAAGCCTGTATTTATTTGATCAAAAATAATTAAAAACAGCATTGTTTTTAGAATTTAATATTTCAATTTAAAATAAATGTCTTCTATTTTAGAATTTTTTTAAATGTAATTTTATGCGCCATTACCCCAGAGTTCAATGTCACATAATCATTCAGAAATCATTCCAATATTCTGATTTGGTGCTACATTCTTATTAATACAAATGTTTAAAACATACAGAAGATTCCTTTGTAACACTATGATAGTCTTTACTTTCATTTCCAAACAACTGAAAATATACGCTTGCTGCAAGTATGAGTGTGTATTGCGTGTTTTCAACCTGTCATCTGTTGGGTCAGAATCATTGGTCTCATCCTGCAGGGGTCCACTCAGCGCCTCTGCCAGATGAGAGTTTCCATCATAAACTCGGTAGAAGACTGGCTGTAACTGGTGGGCGTACCACTTAGGCTTATCGCCTATTAGAGAGGGGTCATACACATCTGAAACACACACATACACACATTATAATTACTGACTAAACACAAAATGGGAAAAACTTAATGGACCGTCTGTAAAGTAAAACTATATGCAGGTAAGAGTGAAGCTGCATTTAGAATAACAGTCTGGACGTCACAAGTGAAGAGTGAGCAGAATGTGAGAATGAGAATGAACAATAATTTCTAATTTTCATAAACAACTGTTAGTTCTCCTAAACAGGAATGTTAAACGTAACCCATAAATATGTTCCTTCTAAAAGCGTTGATCACATATTTTGGCAACTAGTCATACATTAATCATTTATTCCACTATGGTCCAAAAATGGTCAATTCTCTTACTGCCAATGTCTTCACGAACTGAAATTGACAACTACTTGAGAAGTCATCACAACTGCTACTAGGGGCCAAACTGCGACAGTCAAATTTGGAGGTTAAAGAGCAACTTAAGGGATATCTATGTCTCTCACTGTTATGGATCCTTTGGAAAGCAAGGTTGGTGGGGTTGAGAGCCCACTCTCCGTAGTACTCCACTGCTTGCGTGTGGGATAGCTTTTCTGTGAATCCATTCCGGCGTGGCCTAGAGGCCAAGAAAGAAGTGGCCTGGAACGCCACCACAGGACGGGGGAAGAGACGCAGAGTGCGAGTGTGCATCTGGAACCCCTGCAGCACATTTGGAGAGTTGAAGAACCTCACCATCGCCACCCTAAGGACAATAAAACAAAAAAAAACATTTCTATTACGTACTTTACATGGCGGAATGGTACAAATATTAGTTTCTTTTTCAGGCTTGGTTCAAATATGTGCTTTCTTTCAAAAACAGCATGTCTCATTAGCTAATAATTTTGTGGATTATTCATATTTATACACACAGGAGGAAGAATTCTCATGGAAAATTACCGCCCACTTTACAATTTGTTCTTAAACTTATTCTAACGTCAATGAATTTGAAGTAAGTGACAGCATACCCAAGGACAGTCATTTACATAAAACACACACAAACCATTTAAGAAGTTTCCCTTTTCATTAATACATTTTTGTCAGGGAAAAATAATATTAGCTAAAGTTATTATTGATGAAATCAAGATTTATTCATGAAAGCGTTTGTATGCAGATATCAGGCACAAATTTGTATTTACACATGGTTAATAAATGACACTCATTGATTGTTTAGGAACTCATGGAAGCCTACAAGCAAACATTATGGATTTTGGCCAGGTCTTTCCTTTGTGTAGAAAGAATCAATTGCTCCAATTGCTTCTCCAAATTACACCAAAATCATGTTCTATTAATGTAGCATCTCTATCAGCCTCTGATTCATGTCACATTTGATACAGTATTAAATACTTTATACCTCGTGGCAACATCAACTGAGTCCACATCGTTGCCATAGATGAGTGGGTTGAACTCGGTGGAGGAAGGGGAGGCTTTGTCACGACCAGGGGGCAATAAAGACAGCTCCTGTCCATCCTGAAACTTCTCCAGGTTTAGAATAGGCTGCGTGTTCAGACTCATGCTAGCCAGAGCCTGCACAGAGGAGTCGATGACACAGAGCGAGAAAGAGAAGATGGATACAGGAGAGATCAATTTAACAATGAATCTTGACAGGGGAGATTGATGTAAGAGCACTATCGCCTCAGGCAATCATGTATCACACTGGAGGCCTATGGTTACCAACTTCGGTCTAAAAATCTACCGAATGGCAAAGGGTAAAATAATAGGTTCTTTTATGAATTAAAATGCATGATTCGATTAAAGGGATAGTTCACCCAAAATGTGAATTCCGCCAGAAACTATATGCTGTGATTTCGGTTTACTGCAAATGGAAGCTCAAACGTGAAAAAGCCTTAATAGGATTTTGAACATTAAAAAAGTACATATGAATTTAGGTTTATAATATTCTATAATCTCTATGTAAGTGTGTTTATCAGTGTTTATACATGAATCATAGCCTAAAATAATTCTGTTCATCATATGAAGATTCACATGGATTATATTACAATGTCTTTATTGTCAATGTTTTGGTCAAATGTAACCCTGGAGCTCAAAATCAGTCATAAGTAAAACAGGTATTTTTGTAGCAATAGCCAACAATAGACTGTATGGGTCAACATTATTAATTTAGCCAAAAATCACTAGGTTATTAAGTAAAGATATTTAAGTAAAGAACATAAATTTCTACAGCAAATTTATCAAAACTTTATTTATTTAGCTTTCACATGATGTATAAATGTAAAAAAATTAACCCTCATGACTGGTTTTGTGGTCCAGGGTCACAAAGGGACGTTCAGCGGAGGGAAAGAAATCTCTCAGGTTCCATCCCAAATGCGTTTCGAAAATGAGCAAAAGTGTTATGGGTTTGGAACAACACAAGGGTGAGTAACTTTTGACAGACTTTTCATTTTTGGGTGAACTATCCCTGTTAGTTATGGGGAAAAGAGAAAGCTATTGCCTGAACCGACGGTGTTGCATCAACTATTTAATAGTCAAAATGTTAGAGGGAAGGGTGCGGTCATCACATAGAGCCATTAACAAAGCACTCTGGGAATTCTGCCATTGCTCACTCAATGCCTCTCAGCTGGCATTCCATCAGACCCTGCTCTCGCCACGCTACCAAACCGATCGCATCATCTGCTCCTGCTGCTTACAATAATTTTTTGCTTTGGGGTGTGAGCATAATGTAAGTGAGATGTTGCATTGAAACATGCTCAAGCCAAACATAGTGCTATGACATACAAGGGGCTTCTGTAAGACCTTCATCGCACAAAGAGAAGGGAGGGAAGAGTGCAAAGAGTTAGAGGCTATGGAGGCAAACAGAGTCAGTAGTGTATGCATTTGTGAATTTGTTTATTCAAAGGGTGTGGAATATAGACATATCTGTATGGTTTCAGTATTTGTTAAGTTTATAGAGAGTGTTGGGCTACAGGTGTTGATGAAGGGAGGAGAGATAGGTTATTTTTCCGTGCACAGTCAAAATGCAAAGATTTGTGAACCTTGGAATCGGAAGCGAAGATCTGCTTTTGGGTGATCACAGTCAATCTTACCAGACACTGAAGGGCACAAGAAAACATGGAGGACATGTCACATGACTACCTGTCACTGAGAAGGATTGGGAAATCATGTGACCAACCGTAAGTGGAGACAATTCAAGGACGGGTGAGAAACCACAGAGAGACAAGAAGCGTGAAATTGAGGACACAACACAACATGAACAGGACGGTATGAGTGAACACAGGACATAAAAAACACCAATATGAAGAAAACCAGTAGGGTTTCAGGTAAAAGGGAAGCAGATCTTGTCATTGGGGAATCTCAAAACATGACTGAAAACATGATTTGGTAGGTGTTAGTCAACACAAAATCACATTCTCAACCTATTTTACCTATACTTCATTAATGTGATGCTTTTCAGACACTGGTTATTCTGTTTGGTGACGTTACACAAAAATAAAAGAAGTTCTAGTGAGGTCTTTGTGGAAATATTTTAACATTTTATTCCCATGAATGTGCATTAAGGAAGGAACAGAGTGAATTTTGATTTCATAACATTTCTTTAAAAGTAAAGCTAAACTAGTAAGAAACATAAGCGACTGAAAAGTATGATTTCCTCATTGGCTCACAGAGCTCTTAAACTACTAGGTGTGGTTCATGAATGATAGGGCAATACCGTATATCTGCAGACCAATCCAAATCAGCTTTTACAACAATAATGATCTGAAGATGAGGACCTGACTCATGATGATTCATAATGGCGAATGAAGAGTCATGACTCACGGTCTGTGAGACACAACTGATGATTCAGTGTATTGACTATTTTGGCTTGAGTTATTACAATGACAGCATGATAATTATGTTTGATGCGAGATGAAACAAAACGGTAAATCAATTTGGCTGAGAAACTCTGTTGCAGAGCAGCAAAAACAACAGATTGTGACCAAACTGAACGCATCTCTATAAAAAAGACATAAGGAAGGACGGAGTTGGTCAGTATGAGACAATGATAAACAACAACACAGTGAAATGTTTAAAAAGTTGATATTTGATTAAGCTCAGAGGTGCCAGAATCAGGTCAGAAGCTCTAGATTAGGGTCTATGTGGGATTGTAAAGGGTTAAGCGTAAGAACTGGAACCATTATTGAGTCTATAGATAGGGAAACTCAAAACTTATTACCTCCAAGAGCTGGAACAAAAAAAGGGGGGAGAATATCAGTCAATACAATACACAAGTGATCATATAAAATATGTATCTGTCAGAATAAACCTTAGAAACCATTTGGTCACAATTAACAGGGTTTAAGAATAATCTTTGTCAGCCTTCTCTTTGGTTTAAATGCAATTAGAATTGGCCATGTTTACAGCAGCTGTTAGAAGACAGTATAATTACTATGCATTTGTTCTAGAACCCAGTTACTATCTCATTCCTATTCAGAGCTAATGGTAGGGCTCCTTAGAAAAAAGAGAACATCTGGTTAGTTTACCTGCTTCAAGTGTTTCTTTAGCTCAGAGGACTCAGGTTCAGGAAGGGGAGGGAGCAATTCTGCGTTGCTTGGAACAATGACCTACATTGATAAAGATATAGAAGCAACATAAGACCACTGTGGTATATACATCATTAATTATTAAAGGCGTTACAACATGTTAGAATCCACAAAACCCTGTCTTGCTAGTTACAGATAGATATACCTTGTTGCAGTCCAGATCCACTAACCAAACATCATCAGGTATTTTAAAATCAGACTTGTACAGGAAGAAACTGGCAGGCACACCAATGACATATGGAGTGGGTGCTAGCAGGAGCTGGAAAAAGGAAGATATGTGTGTGACAAATAAAGAGAGCTTGTTTATACATAAACTGTTCAAAAGAGATTGAGCTGTGTTACCTGTTCTGCGGAGGCCATGCAGGTAGGCAACAGTGGAATGACAGGAAACATGTACTCAAGGGGGTAAATCATTGCAACAAATGCCATGACGCTCATTGAGAGAGCGTTATAATCTCGGGACTGCAGTACCACCTACAGACAGCAGAGGGTGAGGGTAAGTCTCCCTGTCATTATGTGAGCGCATTGGCAAAACTATGAAGACTTACTTCATTTGAAATGACAGATCTATAGACAAAAAATTGACCTCATCCATAAAACAGTATATTTTAAAAACAGCCTAAAATTATTAGTTCCTCTCAAGTTTCAGCCTGTCCAACACTCTTTGTGAATGCAGTGCAAAATATATATATAAAAAAATGAACACTGGTTCCTCTTATTATGCATAACTGTCAAATCAAACGCTTAGCTTAAAGGATATTTCTAACACATAGCACGAAGCTAAAACCAGCTCTAAAGAGAATTCTGAATTACATAACTGCTACAGTGTGTGTGTGTGTATATATGTATATATATATATTTTTTTTTTTTCTCCATTTGCTAAATAAATATTAATATAATTAATATTAATATTATAAATGTTATAAACCATTTTGCCTAAATAAAATTTAAAAAATGTATTTCATGCCAAAAATCATTTAGATCTTAAGTAAAAAGATCATGTTCCATAAAGGTATTTTGTATAGTTCCTACTGTAAATATATGAAAAAACATAAATAGTTGTATCTTGACCAAATATTGTCCTATCCTAGCAAACAATACATCAATGGAAAGCTGATTTATTCATGTATAAATCTCAAAAAAAAAAAAAAGGTTTTGTGGTCCAGGGTCTCATATGGTATTGGTATATGGTGCATTCTTACACAGTGAGGTATATAACCACAATACAGATGCATTTTGATACAGATGCATATTGTATTTATTAGGGGTGGCACGGTTCACAAAACCCACGGTTCGGTTCGTATTGCGGTTTTAGGGCCACGGTTTTCGGTTCGGTACGGTTCTTGTT
>JAUMHP010000285.1:1907280-1917676 GCA_032361065.1 Enteromius trimaculatus
CAAGTAGTTCAAGGCTGGCCAGCGTACAACATAGGCAAGAATAATGCAAATGTGTTACACAGTGACGTGCAGCTGACACGATTCTTTATTTTAGAAGACAATAACTTTATTTATCATGGACTTTTGGATTTACAACTTTGTAGATCATTTACATTCACGTACAGCTACACATACAGACACTGCGTGAAAGGCAGTAATGGAAATGGTATAATAGAGGCACTTTAAATCAAGCTCATAGCTCACTTAAATACACTTACAGTGACTTTGGGCCGGTCGAGAAAAGAGCGTTTGTTGCACTGTTTCTGCATGGACACCAATTTTTCGATCATCTCCTGCTGTTCTGGAGCCAGAGGGGGCATTTCAGGGGCAGGGCTAGGTGTTGCCACTGCAGAGGTCCGTGCAGTCTCTTCCTCCTGTTTTTTCATCTTTTTTAGTCTGATCTGTTCTTCAGACAGCACACCTATAAGAGACAAAGAGATAAAGCTGATAATAGTTTGATAAACTTAACAAGAACTACATGATCACAATGTCATATGAACATATCATAACAGATAAGATAAATGATTCAGTGGCGGCTGTATGAATTGCTTGTGACATTCGTGTTTAATGTAGAAAGCCAGAAATGTGTGAAAAAAAATTGCACTGCTGTTCCAAAGTTTGTTATACGTCTAGTATAATGTATAAAAAAAGTAATGGTTTCTACAAAAATGTTTAGCAACTGTTTTCAACATAGGCAATAATGTTTTATAAGCACCAAATCAGCATATCAGAATGACTTCTGAGAACTCACGTGACACTAAAGATTGCTGCTGAAAATTCAGCTTTGCGATCACAGGAATAAACAACAAATTGTTTTAAATAGAAAATTGTATTTCATTGTATTTCTTCAAATAAAAGTTGCTTAATGAGCATTAGTAACTTCTTTCAAAAACTAGCGTCGAAGGTTAAAAAGTGTCACTCACATTGCTCCAGCATGCCGGCCTCCCTGCACTTGCGTAGACGACACTGCTGACACTTGCGCCGCATGTACATGTCCATCTCGCAGCGCCCTGAATTCTTACAGTTGTACTGAGCTCCTTTGATGACACTGCGTCTGAAGAAACCTTTACAGCCCTCACAGCTCAGCACATTGTAATGAAAGCCAGACGCTTTGTCTCCACATACGCTACACACCTCATTCCCCAACATCTTGGGAGCAGGGCCTTTCTTTCTCTTGACTGGCTGACCCTCTGCACAAAAACACAGGACAGAAACACTTCCAAATCCAAAACGTCATATCCAAATAAATCATAAGTTAATACATGAGTGCAGTAGTATTTACCATAACGCTTAACAATATAGTGACATTTGTTAGCATTAGTTATTAATGCATTTATTACAGTATTTTATAATTATTAATATGTAATATTAGTGAATGCCGAAATTAGCATTATCTAAGAGTAATATATGCTGCAGAAATATTGTTCACTCGTACTTCATGTTAACTAATGAACCTTACTGTAAAGTGTTAACATATTCACTTAACCAGTTAGGCCAGTTCATCCACACATATACTCATAGTCGAACTGAAACGCATGTCCATACATGAGTAACAGTCACGTGTCACAGGTTATGTAATAGGTAAAGTTCAATTCTGCATTATCTGAATCCCTTTACACTAGCAATGTGAAGTATATTATCTCTGAAATGAGTTCAGAAGTATGCTCCAGTCGTTCTGTCTGACCTGGTGCAGGTGTGTCCTCTGTGGGGTACATCTTGATGTCACTGGGCTCCATGAGCAGCGTGTCGTTCAGCTCATTGTGTGAGGTGCCGTATGGGGCCGACTGACTGAGAGTCTCCTGTTTCACTTCTGCTGTCGCTGCTGAAGGGCCCTCTTCATTGGCACAGCACAGAGAGTCCCCTGAAAACACATACCAGAAACACACTATTACTATTGTATCTCGGTCTGATTATTAACGAGGAGTTCTAAACATCCAACTAGTCAATTAAAAAAAGAACCACTAGATTTTTGTTGGTGCTGATACATTTAAATATAAAATTGCATACACATGCAGACCCATGGCTTTTGGTCAAGCCGCATGCTGTGTTTTGCATGTTTATTATTATTATTATTATTATTTATACAGAGAGTCCTTAGGACTAGTTACTGACATAAGGAACCAAATAGTTATAATAATATCTTAAAAACCTTGAAACCACATTTTGCTACATTTCTGGTTCCAATGGATGATACAGCCAACAACAAAATGCATAAATATTACACACATATTTTTATGTATTAACTGGTTAATTGTTTTATTACATACATCAAAACACCCTAAAAGTATTTAGAATATTTTTAACCACATACTTTTAGACAAACGGTAGCTTTATTAATGCAAAATGTATGCTTTCATTTTACTATATGTAAACTCCCCATCTGGGCACCAAAACTAAAATTGTATCATCATTTACTCACCTGCATATCGTTATAAATCTCCATGTCTTTTCCGAAGAATACTGGTAACCAAATTGTTTTCTCACACATCTTATTTTAGTTTGAAAGAATAAACAAAATCATACCGTTTTGGAATAGCATGAACTGACCAAACTGTCCCTTCAGGCACTAATACAATTTCTATATCTGATTTGATATTTTGCAAGAAATTGAAACATTCTCTCTCAATAATTAATAACACTTTTCCGACTGAATATTGCAATGACAATTAAATAACTGGTGTCAATGTGATTCTAGCTGGAATCAGTTCCTCGAGTTCACAGAATATTTGTAAAAGTAAAAAGTGTTGTAAAGTAAATCTTGGTTTGATGTGTTATTATAAAACACAATGACATTCATATATTAATATGTGTGAATAAAGTGATCAGATCGTCTCTGTATGTGAACATTTCAAATTCTAGTAAAATGTCTTACCATGACCAACATCAGTGATATTAGTCGTAGAATGGGTGGACATCTTCCACACAGCCACTTGTCATAACGAACCAAGACTGCACCTGCAGAAAACAATAAAAGTCTTGAAAGACTGCCTGATTCAGTTAATAACTGCCTCAAACCGATACCATCTTTGACTATACAATACAATATTGAATCAAAACCATAGAACAGTAAGCAGCACAGCGTGTTCAGAACAGCACATGTAATTTGGGCAGCAGTGGTCTGCCACTCTCACTGCCTGAACGCACGCAATGCTGATCTTCACTGAGGACTGCAAGCGCAGTTCCTTAAGTAGTCACACTTCTGTATGCAAAGCTCACAAAAACTACACAGTCACCCTTTCACATCATGGGAATTTTTTCTTAAACTAAACTGTGCGCAGCAAAAAAGAAAAAACAATTGAGAAATATTTGTTAAAGTGAATGTATATTTTTGCCAACTAAGCATGCTGTACGAACCACCTACTTGAAAATAGGAATTGAAAGTGCAAAAATAACTGATCAACACTGGTCATTCATGGGTGTTGCTTTAAGAGATTTAAGATTGTTTAAAAAAAAGAGAGGCATATTGGACTTGGGGACAGTTTTTTTGGATGAAGGTTCACACTAACCCTGGTGTGATAAAAGTCAATGAGCAAAATTATTCGTTAATGTGATGTAACTTTCCTAATAGACTTCCAATAGTTGTTCAATTTCATCAAGTGAATTTGACATTAGTTAAAGTTTTTAAATCACAGCTCTGACCAAACAGCAAGTTACTTGGTTTGCCAGCGACCACAGTGTAGGCAGTCCACAACCACCGTTTCTGCCTTCTTTGACTGGGAAGTTTTGCCATGCAAGGGTTAATGTGACCACGCCTTAAAAATACAGCAAAATGTGCTGATTCAGTTCTACAATTTGACCTTATTAGCAAAAAACCACAACTTACTAAAATAAAATACTACTTAAGAAACAAAATACAACAAAAAGACTAAGGGTAACTTTTTTTTTATATCAATGGCCTGAACTGACGGGCCAAATGTATTCCAGCTCCTCCTAAAAATTATGATAAAGATATAAAGAAATTCACTAGTATTCACTTCTTACTTTGAAATGCACAGTACACTTTTTTCAGACCCAAGACATCAAATTTTCATTACATATCCAATTATTCATTAAAATATGTGAACCTACCTTCTAATTTAAACAGGATACCTTATTTCAGTAGAAAGCATGATAACAGTTTCGTTTTTTTAGAATGTTTTCATTTTCTAATACTTTTCTTTCTTTAAACAGTAGCAAAAAAAAAATACAGATTTATATCATTGGTCATAACATATTGTTATTAATTGTTGCATGCCAGAATTTCAATATCTGCACATCTTAATGCAGATATATTAAGAAGATCAGTGATAAGATTTGAACTAGGCTGTTACACAGCCTGTTTACACACCCTAACCTAACATCTGAAAGATAAGCATCTAACTAGAGACAAAGAATATGAATATCAGCATTATGGTGAAATGAACAAAGAAAGTTAATTCCTTTCTGCATTCAATAAAAACACTTAAAATGCATTGATATTTGCAGAACAAGGGTGCCCAGATCTGTTCCTGGAGGGCCACTGTTCTCCAACCCCAATTAAAACACACATGAAAACAGCTAATCAAGGTCTTCAGGCTTATTACAAACTTCCAGGCAAGTGTGTTGGAGCTAAACTTGGCAGGACGTTGGCCCTCCAGGAACAGGATTGGACACCCCTGATATAGAGTGCGTTGAAGCAGCAGAATAAGTTATTGCGGGTGAGATCTCCACTTACCCCTAGTGTGACGATTTGTTATTGTCTGTCCATGGTGTTCTCTGCGTCACTAGCAGCGCATCATGTTTATCCTCTCCAATAATCTGGATGCCATCGGAGGGAACTTCTCTCCTATAATAGACTCTTCTGTGTTGTAGCTTTCGGACTGACAGCAAAACAAAGAGAGAGGAACAAAAAACAAGAGTCAAGCTTCTGTTTGGAGGTTGTACAGTTCCAATGCTGGATGGAGATTTTATAAAAAGCAACTGGAAAGAATGACAAAAGAGAGAAGGTGGGTGAGGGAGAAAAAGGAGGGAGGAAAAAAAAAAAAGAGAGAGAGCAAGAGTGCACATGAGAGGTTACTAGCGGTCGTTCACATGGCTGTGAAATCTCCACAGAGGCCTGAGCTCTTGTAAGTGTGTCTCCCAAAACACACCTTTTACACATCTAGGAATTTAGAAATATATGAAGTTATTAAACAGATGCAAAAAAAAAAACAAGTTTGAGCTTTAACAGTCAGACTAATAATTTCAACCAGGAGACAACCCCAACATGCCTCATCTCACGGTTACAGCTAAGCCAGAAACTGATCAAAGTCCAGGTTATGTCACCAGCAGTACAAAACTTACAAATAAAACAAATAAAATGGCAACTATAAAACAATAAATAACTCTAAACAATAATAAACAACCATTTCTAATACACAAGCTGTAAAGGAAAATATACTTCTAAAGAAACCGATTGTGTTCATAGATTGCATGGCACACATTATATCAGCTGTGAGAAATGATGATACAGTTATAAAAACAGAGAACGAATCAATTCCCCTTTCCTCAAGGGTTCAATGAATTGTATAGATTATATTAGAATTCAACACTCGCACTGAACGTGACCTGAAGTAAACCAATGGAAGGCTTCTGTCAGTGTCCAATGTTCTGCACTTATCAGTCGGCTGTTACCTTTGTCCTGTAAACCAGTATGTTCTACATCTGCCAGATCAAGAGTCAGCTCATCTGCTGGCCGATATGATAGCCAGAGAGTGACAATGAACGTCTGAAACAACCATAATTAAGACTACTTAAATTTGAGAAGAAATGGACCAGTTAATAATTCGCTTGGGTTGTTTATCACAATGTGCTGCCTGGAAGATCCAAACCCAGAAATAGGCCAAAAGTTAAGATTCAGCTTGTTTTAGGAAGTGGTGTTTTCCAATCCTGTACAAGCTTCCTCTAAATTTGTCATGAGAATTAAGAGGAAGAAATCCTTACTATACATAGGATGGAGATTCATAATGCAACTACGATTTAGTCTAAAAGGACTGTTAGCTTACAACAGTTATATTAAAAGAGACGATGCGTGGGCTGGTTTCCACCTGAAACAGACTTTGTCTATCACCAAACTAAAAACAGGTCTTTTTACAGAAAATGGCCACAAATTCAACTACCATTTCAGGCGCGAGGTAAATTAGAGAAACTATATATGAGCAGGGTTTCACACTTGTGGTATTTAAGGCATAACATTCTCCACGACTGCAAACAAACAACTTGTCATACACAAATAACAGCTCAAAAACACTTTCGACAACCATTCAGACAGCAACGGCTGCCCACCAACTCCTGCTATGAAATAACTGTATTTATTCAAGACCTCTTTGTAAGGAATAATGTCTCGATTTCTGACTCTGTGTGCGATGCCCTTAAGTTTAGGTATATTAGTGTGTGTAATTATAGTTGGTTGAATTGAGAACAGCAGATCTTTTCCTCTGAACTGTGGTGTGCTATGACTGGTCCATATACCATTTTTTAAGCATTGAAGCTTCAGTAGCAATCAACAAAATATTCCAAGCTTCGGAAAGAGGAGGCTGGTCATGTTGTTCTCTAATAAGGGCAGGAATCCCTGCTTCTGTCTGGCTGCATTTTTATTACAATCAAGAACCATTGATCCAATCGGCTTCACGCGTGACGGGTTGGGTGTGTTGCTGCAGTGTGGCATTTTTGTGTAATATGGACACGCAATACATTCAGAATTAATAAACTTTTGAAAAAACTACAGAAATTGGCTAATATGCTGCGAGAACGGACACTGCACTAGTGATACAAACACACAGGTCTGTCATGAGCAATACTTTTTATACATTTTTCTGACACACAAATCAGTCCCAAATAAGAAATGATCAGCACAGTAATTGCTGAAACCAAGGGTCGAGTATTTCAAAAAGAAGAACAAAAAATAAATGCATGTTAAATGAACATCATAATTTAATTAACAAATATTTTAAATAATAACAAATGTATTCCCTTATATAGAATAAATCTTTGGGTCCAAATTACAATGCAGCCACCTTTTTAAAAAATAATGTGCTCTGATGGAGTTTAAGTGGCCTGAACGCAAAGAAGGTGTTTGGCAGCAAATCCCAGTTTAGGTTCAGTCACTGCTAATCACAGCTGAAGTCTTCTGCATTTTTGTCTTCCTCTCTAAATGAACTGAATCATTACTTTTATGACTTTCATTTGTGGGTGATTCATATTCAAGCCCTAATGAAAACACTTTTCAGGGGATGACATGTACTCGAGGAAAAAAAATACAAATTTGAATCTTAAAACTGAAAAATCGAATGCCAACCCACCGAATGAATATTCAAATATTTTGGTCCAGCCCTATTGGGTACGTCTAAATGTAAATTATTAGCCAACCGAAAGAAAAAAAGCAGAGAATTAGCTCTATCCAAAGGCTGCTGACTGGATTATGAGATTGTACTGCACTAAAAAAAATGGGAGTATGAGGCGTCTGCAGAAAAAAGAGGGGGCCTTTTCAAGTTAATCGTTGTTTTTAAAGTGGTGGGTGTTAATGAATCATGCAATGAAAATGATGCCCCTTCACCCCTCCCCTAAACAAAACCATCACAGAGAAGCTGCTCACTACAGAGCCAATGGCTTAAGTCCAGCTACCCCTCAGCCCAACCACATCCTAATAGAGCCTAATCCTAACCCTACTACATCAAAATCAACTAATTATTTATTTAACTGGAAGTCATTTGGCTCTGCATTAAGCAAATTGGGTAACACCATTAAAAAACGCCCCTCCATTTTGGGGAGTTACCACCTACCGTTCTGGTAACTCCCATCAGACTAAATGATTGGATATGTCTGCCATATGTCACAGTTCTGGCATTCATACACTTTTTTTTTTTTTTTTTTACTTTATAAAAAAAAAAAAAAAAAAAAAAAAAACACCAACGTGATAAGTTATACCAACCAAAGGCTGCAACTCAGCTTGGAATAACATATGTAGCGAAGCATTGGGGTCTTTCATTGGGGTGCCACTCCATGTTTTCTATTTTAATTCAATTTAATTAAGCCTTATTAGCAAAACCGTGTAACACAATGTTGCCAAAACATTAATATATATAAATAATAAAAATTCATTTCTGGAACAATAAAAAAATAAAAACAACTGAAAACAGAAACAATAAAAAACACAGATAAATAAAACCCATCTAAACAGATAAGAAGGAAAAATAAGTCAGTTTAGAGTTAACTGTGTGTAACACCTAACATTGTGAATGGCTATCACTAATTTTGCAGCTAGTGCAGCTGTGTTCTTCTCTATGTATGAATGATATTTTCTCTTATAATATTCTCTTATGATATAAGTTCAGTAAATGATAAAATGATGAACAAATCAGAAAGTATTTCGTCCTCTCTTTCTAAATCATGGTTACTCAGTTTGTATTTGTAAAGCATTTGGAGTCTTTCTTTAAATGTCTTGACTGTTGCTCTTAATTTAATTCTTCATATCATTCCCAGCTCCTCGCTCAGAGCTCTGCTGGAGACACCGACGCTTTTCTGCTCGTCGCTGGAGGCAGGAGTCACACAACTACGTTTCAATTCTCGAGTGAAAACAATCTGTTAAAAACAATGACACTGCTGTCACCCTAACAGCTATCTGCAGATTCGTTAGGTCACTCGACCTGTCAAATTATTGGACCGGAACAGCAGTATAAACAGCTCACCATTACTCTGTAACTACTCTATCGCACGCATTTCTGTGAAGGATTCCGAGTAAATTAGCCGGCTTTGGTCTGCACTCCACCCCAAATACTGCAACTCTAGGATTAGCCTCTAATAAACTCAGGACATGAACAACAAGGGAGATTACGACTCATAAAACTGTACTGAAAAGTAGTGTTATTTGTGATCAGTTAGCCAAAACACCCTGTTAGCCTGGGTTCCTTAAAACAGCACTAGTGAAACAAAATAAACAAATACCATTTAAACACTGAGAGTCTTAATCTGACAACTTTACGTTAAGTGAGTTAGACAACTGTCGTTTGATCCTGGATGTTTACAAGTGTTATATTAAGCACCTAGCACTGACAGACATGTCTCCTATCATGACAGCTACATGAGCTAACATGAACACCTTATCACACAGACCCCAGTACAGCGGAAACAACGCTCTCGTGACATCGCGTGATCAAATGAAAATAACGCTGAATTTCTAGTGATACCTCGCTTTGATGAAGATGACAAGATCTTTAATCCAGCACGGTGAACTTTACAATGGCGATGTGAAGAGAGAAACGCCTAGGTAGGCCGTGGAGAGAGAGAAAGCTCTAAGATGGCTACATACAATTACAGGAGTGTTATTGTCTATTGCCTTCAAAATAAAAGTACCTTAGTGATGCATTTGAATTATATGTTTGACCGGATAATCGCTACAAATATATCTTAGAACTTCCCTTTCTATAAACAATTGAGGAAAAATTAGGATTGCTTTAAATAATTCAAAATATTCAGATTAGAAAACGTTGTAAACAAGATGCATCTGACATGTCCAAACTCAGTTCATTAGTACTTAGACTAGATAGTACTAGATAGTACACAAACAACATGGACATTATTTGGACAGTGTTTGTTTTCTGTTTTTTTGTAAGGGGAAATGCATATTTTTGCATATTTTTAGATGCTGTAACTTGACAATGGCAGTAACATATTCACCCAGTATTTTATATGCATTATATTTTAGCATTATTAATAGAAGTATGTATAAGGGTAAATAAGCATTTATATAAATTATAAAATGTGTACTGACATGTCCAGTGGATGCTTTCGGGAATAGTATACTGTTCTGCTAAAAAACAAACAAACAAAAACAATAGAAGCCCAATAAACCATGACAGAAATTCTAATGGTTTCCATTAAAATACCATTATGGACCATTAACTTTTTCCAGTACAACCTCTACAAAATAAATAAATAAAATTGTGTGTGTTTTGGGCATTTTTCCATTAAACGTCCTACCAATAGAAACGTCACATACCAGTAAAAACCATTATACTTTCCATGTAGACCAATACAATTCCCATTATAACCATTAAATCCATTACATTTAATATTGTTTTTTGGGCAGTGTTCTATTGGATTTTTTTTAGCAGGGCTAAAATATGTTATAAATATATAACGTTAATTTTATTGCAGAATTTGTAAAAATAGATACTAAACTAATAATAAATAGTAAAATAGCACGCCTTTCCGAATTTGTACAAAGAATATTTTACTTGCTCAGTATTATTGAAGTCCGGCAGATGGCAGTGAGTCATCTGCATAAAATTCAGAAAAGGATAACCAATTATGCATCTGTTTTTACAACTGAGCTGATAGCAATTTTGTTGGCTATTCAATG
>JAUMHP010000285.1:1929111-1960360 GCA_032361065.1 Enteromius trimaculatus
ACACCTTAAGCAACTAATTACGTTTTCTAGGATCACGTGAGAATTAAAGGAATGTGTGTTTGAACAGAGTTGGAGCTAAACTTTGCAGGACAGTCAATCACCAGGAGCAGGGTTGGGGTGTGACAACAGAATTAGCATTTCTGAGTGAATTACCCCTTTAAAAGTCTGCCGAGCCTGATCAGGCCTGTAATATCTTAAAAGTAAGCATTCTGCACTGTTTTATGGCAGGATTGACAGAAGGAGGCACCCCTCTCATGGATGTCTGCAGTAAGAACTCCAATCGCACAGCCCCAGTAAGTGAGGGGGTACCCAGGAGAGCCGATGTGCCCCTGTGCTCTCGGACCAATGGTTGGAGCTGGCCTCCGCACCCTTTCCAGCTCCTGGCATGGCTCCTTTATCTCTACTTTGCTGTCACTGGCTTTGGTGTATTTGTGCCTCTACTCCCCACACACTGGATCCCAGCCGGATATATTGTATCCTTGTTTTTAAAGTTTGTCACATGGCCTACATAGAAGCCCACATCTGCATCTCATTAATGTAAATGTTACCCTGCAGCAGCCGTTCAATGTTGAATCTTTGTGTAGCTCTGTTTGAGGTGCATACAGCTAGTCTTTTGAGAGACTCAGTTTTTGATTAATCATCAGTCTTTAACTCAGAGCTCAGTGTACGGGCATCACATTTATCTGTCACCTCTTCATGCACCTGATGGCCGTCTCCATCGACCCTGCGGATTATAATGTCAGAGCTAAGAGTTATAAGGGACCCATGCCGGTGTTTGACCGCACCAAACATGCACACGTCATCGAGAACTGTCACTGCTACCTCTGTGAAGTAGATGTGTAAGTACGGAAACGGCTTTCTTGAAGTTTCATGTGCAACTTGACAATAAATGACAGATTACGATTTTGCATCCGATATATTGAGTTTACTGGATTAATGTTCTTTGGTGTATCTCGGCATAGACGAGGATCGCTTATACTTGGCACATTCACAGATATGCTATCTTTCTGCCTATCGCTATACTGCCTAACCACGCAACTTTTTCAAGCAGGTCTTGTACCCGGCAGCATTTACATAACCAGTTACCTGTAAAACTGTTCTTTCCAGGGGGCCTAAATCGAAACACTGTAGTGCATGTAATAAGTGCGTGGCAAGCTTTGACCACCACTGTCGATGGCTGAACAATTGTGTGGGCAGCAGAAATTACTGGTGAGTCGTTTTCACTTCCTCTTCTCTGTCTGTCATTATGTGGGTCCTTCTTTCACGTCGTTTCTATGGACAGCAGCTGGTAGATGGATATTTTGTCTTTTTCAAGGGGGATCCTGTCCAACTATTCAGAGAGATGTAATATTCAGATATAGCATTTTATAGTCTGTCACCATATGCAGTATGCTGATGTGACCCACTTCATGATTTAATGACATATGTAATGTTTTCTCAAATAGAAGTCATAAAGCAATCATGAGATCAAGCTCTGTTGCTTAGCATCACATACAAACACATTGCATTTGTGAGTTTCATTTTCACTGGCAGACCTTTGGGATGCTGACCAGCGAATCAGTCTTGTGTGTTTTTACCTTAATATCTTTTCATTAAACAAGCATAATTGGGTTAGTGTGAGGAAAGGTGTTTTTTTTTTTGTTTTTTGTTTTTTGGCATAACTTGCATATTAATTTGATTAAAAGTGACAGTAGAAACATCTACATTGTTACTGAAGTAATTTCTCTAATTTCACAGACGAGGCTTATGCTTATTTCTAGCTTAAAATGTAAATCTGAGCCGTTTCAACTAAAAGAAACTTGCACTGACTTATCTTAAAACATGTTGTTGCCTTTTGTAGTGTTTTTTTCCAAGACATGTTTATAAAAATGACTGAAATGTCCTAATTGAATTATGGCTTAATCCTGGTTTAGGCTAAGCCCTGTTTATGAAACCGGGCCTGAGAGTTGGTAGACATGTAGCTGCAAATTAAAGATGTACATGTAGTTAGTTACCTTCAGTTAGTAGAATGTCAGAAACGGACTATTAAAATAAAGTGTTTCTCTTCGTTACATTATCCTGAAATTTATAGTAATAATAATAATGAGAATAATAAATGTTACCAGAGTACCAAATCAGCATATTAGAATGATTTCTGAATTATCATGTGACACTGAAAACTGGAGTAATGGTAACTGATAATTCAGTTTTGCCTTCACAGGAATGTATTAAAAAAGAAAACCGCCTTACATTGTAGCAGTGTTTCACAATACTACTGTTTTTAACAGCATTTCTGACAAAAACTCTCTCTGAAAGCCTTGAAGTAGTGTATTTGTTCATTTCTTTCTCTCTTTTTCTATTTGTCTCAGGCTGTTTCTCAACAGTGTGATATCTGCTCTCCTGGGGATTGTTTTGGTTGTAGTTATTGCTAGTTTTGTTTTTATAGAGTTCTTTTTGGACCCGTCAAAGCTTCGATCTGACAAGCACTTCCAGCAAGGTAAGGACATGTTTGAATGCACTGGAAAGTGGGTCACTGCACACAACAAACTACACATTTTCACAGATAGTGGGAAATGTCTGTCCACACGTCACTGCTGTAATAACTCTGTTTTTTGTTTTACTTTGTTTTTGTCTGCAGTAAGAAATGAATCTGTGGTGTGGTTTGTGTTTCTGCCCGTGGCTCCAGTCACCACAGCTGGTCCAGCCATTCCCGCTCTAGCAGGTGTCACCATTGCTCTGGGCCTACTATCTACACTTTTGCTGGGACACTTACTCTGCTTCCACATATACCTCAGTGAGTGCACTCTTCTACCAAAAAAACATTTGTCAGTTGTATTTATTTGTACAGTAAAAACAATAATTTTGTGAAATATTATTATAATTTAAAATAACTTTTTTATTTGAATACATTTTTAAATGTAATTTATTCCTCAGATGGCAAACAGCAATTACTTCACTCTTTAGTGCACATGTTAATTCAGAAATAATTTTAATATACCGACAAGAAAAATTTTCTTAAAATGATGATATTTGAAAACAGCTGAGCTGCTTAGTTATTTTGTGAAAACAGATTTTTTTTTTTTTTTTTTTCTCCAGGACTGATGGATAAAAACATTACACTTGAAATAGTAACAGTGTAAAAGTATTTCCTGTCACTTTTTATTAATTAAATATGAATAAAAGTAGAATTGTCTTTTAAAAATAAGGCTGTCTGAATCCTACTTTAGAACAGTAGTGTATGCGAGAGCATTCCCAGCAGTGCACACTTCTGCCTAAGATTAAACTCAAATGCCTGGCCTGATTAATAGTGCACTCAAAGGAATTTAATAAGGAGCTGAATGCATTAAAAGTCAGTGCAGCACGCTTTGAATTAAAAGATGCATATATTTGCATATATCATTACACGTGTATCTTTGAAGTAGGGTTTACTGCAACTAACTATTTACCCCCTGCGCCTTTTGAACTGCAGGTGCAGGTGTATTCCTCTTTTGCCTTGATATCTACACAATGCCAACAGTTGGGTTTGAGCTCAGGCTTTGGTGTAGTCTTAATTCTTCTGCATAAGAGAGACCGCAGCTTGATTACCATGAAACAGTCACTCACTGCCACATGCTGTCCACCTTCAGCATAGGCAGATCTGTGTAGCTTAGTGCCAGCCTCGGTAACCATGACAACAAAGCGCCACAGGAAAGATCAGTACATTTTCTGAAGCCACACAGACAAAGACAGTCATTCTGTGATCAGTCTCTCTCTGGTTCTGAGGTTATTTGATCTCCTTTTGCTATTATTGTTAGTTAAAAATGTAATTAATTAAACATTTTCCTTATTGGGTTTGTCGGTAAGAAGTAGAGCTTATCACTTAGAACCGAATCCAAAAAACAATGGAAGAAATATAAACGTAAAATAAAGAACATAAACATTTAAATGTCTTTTAATGCATGAAGTGACACGTCACTGTGTGCCACAAGGGGGCATTCCTAGAAAATACAGTGGCAAAAGAACTTGGCTTCACTTTCCAACCAGTTGTTTGATATCAAACCACATCTATACTTTTTTGCCTGATGATTTAAGTCATATGTACAATAAATAATTTGTAGATATATTTTCTGTCCGAAAGGACATTGTTAATGTTGTGATGTGTATTGGTGATATAGCAGGAGAGATTTTGTATCTTTTTTTTTCGTCTCATTTCTTGTTCTCTACTTTAGTGTGGAACAGGCTTAGCACGTATGAGTATATTGTGCGACAGCGGCATCGACAAGAGACCAAAGATTCCAGAAAGCCCCCTCCAGAGAATGAAACTGGGATTCCCAAGATGAATCTATTCAAGGTATAACAGACAAAACACAGACAACATTTTTTTTTGGTGTTTATTTGCATTTTGATGTTCAACATCTATAGTCTGTTAATTCGAATGTAACGTTTTGTTGATAGGCCATTGAAAACATTGCAGACTCTCAACAGATCTGAATTTCCGCTTATTATTTTTATATAGATACATTAATATGTGCTTTGTTTTGTGTATTATTCTGTAAAATTAATAACTCAAATAGGGTTCAAATAGGCCTCTGGAAAAATAGAAAGGACTCACTATTCTAATGCACTAGCTGTGTTATATATCATGTCTCATTTACATTGATAATTGCTAAACAAACAATACAATAGCCACATATATAAAATGTATATATAATTGTTCAATTTCTAAATGTTTAATGGTGATTTATTTTGTTTTTCTTCTTTATATTATTACATTATTTTTTTATTACATTTCTTTAAATTTAAAGCACAGAGTATGCATTATTTTACTGCTGTTTGATAACCTAATGTTTAGGGGGTAAATCTTTAAAATAAAAAAGTTCTCCAGAATCTTAAGAGAACTGTGATCTTTATTCGAAGCAAAAAAATTGTGATTCTCATTTTATCCAGAATCGTGCAGCTCTAATATACACTGTTCACAATTTTGCGGTCGGTAAATTCTCGAAGAAGATAATTGCGTTATCTAGCATTAGATTTATCTGAAGTCACAGTAAAGAGATTGTTACAATCAAACGTATATTAAAGCAACTGTTTTCAACATCCATAATAAGACATTTTTTGAGCACCAAATCAGCACATTAGTATGATTTCTCAAGGATCTTGTGACACTGAAGAATGGCAGCAGCATGGAATGGCTTCTGAAAATTCAGCTTTGTCATCACAGTAATACATTACATTTTAAAATGCTTCAAAATAGAATTTATTTTTTTTATATTTTGCAATTTTTTAATAAAATGTATTTTTAATGAATAGATGCAACCTTTGTGCGATAAGGGGATTCTTTTAAAAATACTATCTTTTGAATAGTTATGTATGTAGATATGGCCATGTCACCACACTTCCAAATTCCTTTTTTATAATGGTTTATGTTTTTGAACCTTTAATGTAATGCATATCTGTTTACAAATCAGCTTTCCCATGAATGCTTATGTACTGAAATTGAATATTGAAAGCAGACCATGTGTTGCCCATATACGTAATCATCAGGGTGGCTAGCTCATGGCAACCCAGCTGTTGTAACAACCAGGTCGTTAAAACAAGCTAGTGTGGGGACGAAATCATCTGTGCAGTTGCTTCGCAAAGCAATTAACACATTCCCTGGAAAACCTCTCCAACAGGCTACTGTCAACTTCTTCTCTCAGGGGCGGTGCATTGAGCTCACACTGAACTATAGGAAATGAGCTCACACCATGAGTTCACATCCTGCCACAGAGCACATGTTGTGTGTTCTAAGGACAGTGGGAAGCTGCCTTGATGCACATTTAGCTCTGTGCTTTAAATATAATGTTGTAAGCAGGCATTCTGCTCTTAAATAGAACTGTTTTTAATGTTTATAATAATAAGAAATGTTACTTGGACACTAAATTTGCCTATTATATAATGATTTCATACATATACTTTTAACATACAATATACATTAAATTCTAAATGCATGGCATTTTGCAAGAATCTCTGACCAAGGCAGACTGTGGTTTTAGTAGGTGCTTTACAGAAGGGTTATGTAAGTTGACCCCAGCTTTAACTCAGTAGTACGTCTCATAAGAGTTCTTGAGAGGTGTGCATGTGACTTCACTGTTCGTAAAGAACTGTTTGCTTTGGCAGACTATGTAGATTGTGGTGTTGGGCAGGGCTGGCATTTCACTAATTTTATGTTAGCACACAAGCGCATATGTGCCATCAGTACCTCACACCCAAATTTGCACAGATACAGGGGGTATGGAAAGTACCCCCTACGTTTTTCACTCTTTGTTATATTAAAGCCATTTTCTAAAATCATTTCATTCATCGTTAATTTTTTTTTTTTCTCAATGTACACACAGCACCCCAGATTGACGTAAAAACACAGAATTGTTGACATTTTTGCACGTGTATTAAAAAAGAAAAACTGAAATGTCACATGGTCCTAAGTAATCAGACCCTTTGCTCAGTATTTAGTAGAAGCACCTTTTTGATCTAATACAGCCATCAGTCTTTCACACCTGGATTTGGGGATTCTCTGCCATTCCTCCTTGTAGATCCTCTCCAGTTCGGTCAGGTTGGATGGTAAACCTTGTTGAACAGACATTTTTAGGTCTCTCCAGAGATGCTCAAATGGGTTTAAGTCACGGCTCTGGCTGGGCCGTTCAAGAACAGTCACGTTGTGAGTTGTGAAGACACTCCTTCGTTATTTTAGCTGTGTGCTTAGGGTCATTGTCATGTTGGAAGGTAAACCTTTCGGCTCAGTCTGAGGTTCTGAGCACTCAGGTTTTGGTCCAGGATATCCCTGTACTTGGCCGCATTGTACTTTCCTTTGATTGCAACCAGTCGTCCTGTTCCTGCAGCTGAAAAACACCCCCACAGCATAATGCTGCCACCACCATGCTTCACTGTTGGGATTCTATTGGACAGGGGATGAGCAGCAGTTCTATCTTGGAGTCCTGCAGGTGTTTTTCAGCAAACTCCATGCAGGCTTTAATGTCTTGCACTGAGGAGAGACTTGCGTCGGGCCACTCTGCCATAAAAAGCCCTGACTGGTGGAGGGGTGCAGTGATGGTTATCTTTCTACAATTTTCTCTCATCTCCCGACTGCATCTCTGGAGCACAGACACAGTGATCTTTGGGTTCTTCTTTACCTCTCCCCCGATAGCTCAGTTTGGCCGGACGGCCAGCTCTAGGAAGGGTTCTGGTCATCCCAAACGTCTTCCATTTAAGGATTATGGAGTTCACTGTGCTCTTAGGAACCTTGAGTGCAGCAGAAATCTTTTTGTAACCTTGGTCAGATCTGTGTCTCTAAACTCTTCAGGCAGTTCCTTTTGACCTCATGATTCTCATTTGCTCTGACATGCATTGTGAGCTGTAAGGTCTTATATAGACAGGTGTGTGGCTTTCCTAATCAAGTACAATCAGTATAATCAAACACATCTCATCGATGATCTGAAGAAATGGACAGCACCTGAGTTAAATATATGTCACAGCAATGAATACTTAGGACCATGTGATTATTTAAGTTTTTCTTTTTTAATAAATCTGCAAAAATGTCAATTCTGCGTTTTTCTGTCAATATGGGGTGCTGTGTGTACATTAATAAGGGGAAAAAATTAACTTAAATGATTTTAGCAAATGGCTGCAATATAACAAAGAGTGAAAAATTTAAGGGGGTCTTAATACTTTCCGTACCCACTGTATACTTCATATATATGCTTGGACACTTCTGTTCTCAAAATGGAGAAAAAAAACATACATCCATCTATATACACACCTGTGCAAATATACCTATAAATATAGGCTACCTATTGTGGATTTTATTTGATGATGTTGAGTCGAGTCCTTGAATAACTAAGAAACTGAAGAATCAGAGGTTATTTATTGAAAATAATGGCTGGTGGCATTATATTCCACTAGTTTATGTAAATGTTATATGGGTCATTTTTTTTTTTTTTTTCAATTTTTTCTTAAGGATGTACATCGGGATGATCCACATTCAGTATCTAATGTGGATAATGAAGCATATAAATACTTTGCTTTGAAAATGAGTAGTGGTCTCACATAAAACAAATGTATCTCTTATAATCCTATATTCTGTTTGATTTATTTTCCATGTTTTGTTGCAGCAACAGGTCAGTTATAGCGGGACATTTGGTTACACCAATCCTGAGATGGAGGTAGAGGATCCAACTGCCATGAGCTCACGAGAAGGATCAGCGTGAGTTTTGCCGGCCAGATTAATAAAACGTATAGCATATTTTAAAAAGTATAACATTTAGTATTTTGAAATGCTCTCTGCGCTGCTTTGTATTGATTTAATTTTTTAATGCACTGTTAAACCAGTTAATTAAATGGTGAGTGACTTGAGTTTAGAACATTTAGAAAATCGTTTGGCTGTAAACATTTGAACACTAGTGTTAAATTTGGCCAAACAGCTCATTGTTAAAGCAAGCAAGCAAGCGATTAAATGTAACTGACTTGACATTATGAAAAAATAATTGAGTAGAAAAACAATCTTTCACAAAAGACCAAGACTTGGCTTTCTCACCCCCTAAGCCTGCCTGCATTAATGTCTTCAGTCCAGCCAAATCAATGTTACTCTGCACATGTTCTTCCAGTTGGGGCTTAAGGGGATGATTGATTCCTTTAACTGTGACTCCAAAAATACAGATAATCTAATTTATTTTATTGGGTTATTATGGTATCATGTCAAGCTTTTGAGAACTCGGCTGGAAGACAAGGAAGGATATTACTGCTTTTGTGGGGTAGTAAAAATTTGAGTTAGAGGATCAGTTGCAGATTAGAGAATTTTTATATTATATATCTTTGTGCATTTTTCTGAGTTGGGTGTTTGTTTTGTTTTTTTAAGGCTTATGACTGAACCAATTGTGCAGAAGCAGTTACCGATGCCTGTTTTGCTCATGTGTCGTATTGACACTGCATTAACGCATTAACACTGTTTCATAACAGAGATTACAAAACAGGCTTTGACATTATTTCATGTCATGGGGCAGAATTGTTTCCCATGGAATTTCATTTTCCAGGTTATGAATGCCTCATTGTTAACTTGTCTGTTTAGTACAAGATTTAGTTTGTTAGATTTTTTGTTTAGGTCATAATAGTCTGTACAATAATAATATTGCTAATAAGCTTAGATGGAAGCTAAGAGGTTGTTATTTCTATTCTAATTTCTATTCTATACTTGTTAGTGGAAGTTCTGATAGTAATGTTGGGTGATCAGTGACCCATTCAGATAACATTTGAAGTAAATAAATGAATGTAAAAATGTGTTGTTGTTTTGTTTTTTGTTTTTTTGGTACAAGCTTTGAGTAATGGATGTCTCTCCACAGGCGTTATGGCAACGGCCGGGTCAGAGGCTCGTCGGAGCACATGGGTGAAGAAGAGCTCCTCCCTGCTGTCATAACAGAGAACAAAGTATCTCCTCACCCTCACAAACACACACAGGTGTGACACATTAGCACACACACCACAACCACCAGAAAATCAAGTAAATATTAAATTCAGGCTCTGATTGCACAACCAGTGGCCTGTACACTCTAGTGAAATTGTAATGTCCATCTAGCTCAACATATGCCCAAACGGTTTCATTTATTTCCATAGAAAAAAAAGAGGAAAGTGCGGAAACTTGCAGCCGAGGTAAACAGTGACAGGTCCATTGACACCAGCACCACCAAAGGCATGCCAAAGACTTTTGCTGAGCAGGGTAAGACAAGCGTACACAATCAACTGATGACTGTGAAATCTGATTTACACTTACTGCTCAGAAGTCTGAGGTCAGATTTATTTATTTATTTATTTTTTCTCCATGTTTTTGAAAGAAGCCTTTTTGTGCTCAATGCTCAACAAGGCTGAACAATTGTTTGGTAACAGTGTAAAAGTATTTCTTGACACTTTTGATCAATTTAATTAATTATTTTTTTGAATGACATTGATATTTTTAATCCGCAATAGTCTTGCTCACCCAAAATGTTTGCATAGTGGTATCCACTCATTAATTTAGCAGACACTTATAATGGAAATTACAAATGAAATACAATAAAGTGATTCTTTCAAGGAGGCGGACGAGTAGAGCAGTACAGCACAGAATAGAAATAATAAAAGTTTTAGGGTTTACTTGCAAGTAACCCTATGTCAAATCCTAATCCTTAAGTACATTTAGGTAATTAATATTACTCCGTACATAAATGTATAATTACACTGTAACAAGGACACCTTAGAATATCCTGTAACCAAAAAGCAATTAAAAGCATGTGATTTTATGTATTAGTGCAAGTGCCTTTTTTTTTTCTTTTTTTTTTATGGCAACATTTTGTATTCATAAACACAAATAAGAGGCACAGTGCTGAACTACACAGTATTAGCAGCATAACACACAGTGAACATGAAAACTAGACAATCCTGACAGTGTGTCACTGCTTTAGGAGATTGTTAAGTTATGGAAGATGTTGCTATGCTATAATATTAAACAGTATGGTAGATCTGTATCACTGAACAACACCCTGTTTGCTTAAGACTGAAGTATTGTACTAAGAATCTAACTACAATATTACAGTACGATAGAACAGTTGTCTTTTAAGTGTTTTTTAGCCTTTGTTGCATTGCTTAGTTGTAATTACAGCGTTTGAATAGTTCTGTAATAGTTTGGTGCTCCTAAACTACCTGTGTGTAACTACTGAAGCCTATTTCTGCCTTTTTATATGAAAAAACATCCATTAGTAAATCATAATTATGACATGAAAAGGAAGATTTTAAATTATGCATGCATTAGATTTATGTACGAGTTAAACTGGTTCTCACCATGAAAAGGGCCCTAGATGTCAGAATAGCAAGTAAATAAATTACATAAAACATCATTATTTGACAAAATTTAAATTATGACAGTCATTGAGATTAAAAGTAAAATGAATACGTTATTACTGTTTGTAATAATCGAATTTATCTCACAATTATGAAAGTTGCAAACGTTGTCTTTGAGAAGGTTTAATTTGATATGACAGTTTGTCATAATTCAAAAATATTTTTATAATTCCAATATTTTTATACTTTTACAGAAAGTAGAAATTAGGAGCCACTGTAGGAATTATGAGAGTCATGGAAGTCATAATTCATTAAATAAATTTTTGCTTTTTATAATGACAGTTTGTCATAAATGATATAGTAACTATAAAAAGTCAACTTATGTCCTAATTGTCATTTCCATCTCTCAATTATAATTTATCAAAGCTTGATTGTTTTTTTCCTTATGTTACAGAACTTGAATATATAGACAATTGAATATATTCTCAAATAATTATATCAAATGCTTTAAAAAGCATTTTGGTGTTTTTCAGTGGACTTGATATTGGTGAAACTGTGTGTGAGTAGTTACCTTTGTGGTTTGTGTTTGTGCTTTACACAAATAGATTCCTCTGTAGCTGCTGCCACTGTGTCCTCCTCTCTTGGCCAGCGCTTACCCTTCCCAGCATTCCCCCTGCGGGCCTCCCTCCCCCCTCTTGCACCCGTACAAGCCGCTGGTCCTCCTGCTGAGTATCATTCTGACTCCGCAGAATCTCTGGAGGAGATCCCTGTAGCAATGGCACGGCTTGGCAGTGCAGCCCTGGCCGGCACTACTACTACTACTGCTGCTGTGTCTGCCACCAGCTATTCCTCTTCTCTCCAGTGCGCTTTGCCTTCCTCAGCAGCTGGACAAGCTTTACCCTCTCCCCAGCCCAGGACCAAGAGGAAAACAGTCGTACGGAAAGCTACAGAGCAGAGGTTTGAGATGGTGTCCCAAAATCCATCTATGTTTGTGAGTCGAGAATGTGGAGAGCCTGCCATGTCCCAAGAGTGCAATATTACAGAGGAAAGTCCTCGTGTGACGAAACGCAAACAGACCGGTAAAAAAAGAAATATGGAGGACACTAAACCCGGCTTCAGTTTAGGAGCCCCGTTGGTGTAGTGACTACTACAGAGACACATCATTAATAATCTGGACTTACAGGGCACTTGTTTCTCCAGAAAAAAAACCTGAGCTGCTTTAGAAGGATCACATAAAAACTGATGTAGCACTGATGCGACCTATGCAAACACCACTGAATGTCAGCAGTTAGAACCTTTTGCTGGACAAAACATCTAATGCTGGTTGTCATTGGTCAGTGTCATTTGGTCTGAACACCTCATATTACATAAGTTGCATATAGATATGTTTGACAGTGGGTCATCATATCAGATTCACTTATATATTTAATATATATTTATTCATGAAATTGTGGATTGAAGCCTTGGATTTGAGCCTCAACTTTATGAATTATGAATAATTTTGAGGAACCCATGACACTATAAATTATGAACTAACTTATTTAGCCTTTCATCAACTCCAGTACATTTCATTACTACCTTTGCTGCAGCATTGCACAAATGTTTTTTTAAACACTTAATGCAGTGCTGCCCTTCTTAATTATTTATTCATATATAAAATGCCAAAGTTTGTTTAGTTTTCTATGATGAACCACGCATGACCACTGATATCACTTTTAGGGTTTTTAGTTCATATTTTTACATGAATGTATATTAAGTTACCTTATTTTTTTAAATTATTTTTAATTGTTGCTTTTCCTTTTTGTTTTTTTTCTGCTTTAATGTCTGTGTTTGTCAGAACTTGAGTTAGAGTGTATAGAGTGTACTTCTACTCAAGTGCTTCAGTCACTTTCTAAATAAACATCATATTAAGCAGTGCCACATGATGTCGGCCCTTATGAATGAAGTCCACTCCCTCAATCACAAATGCTGCTCAGACAACCCAGTTACACAGTTGTTTATCTAGCAACAGAACAATGTTAGTACATGATGTTTTGGGAAGAGGGGGTGGCTAAAGGATGGCCTGATGGGGAAGCCATATAAAAATGTGTGCTTTTTTTTTCTTTTCTTTTTTAAATCATCCTATAATTATATCCTGTAATGCATTCCATTTTAATGTACATTTACTAGATTATCTAGCTATTCGAAACATGTGAAAAATGTAAAAATGATGCCCAACATATGGAGAGACAGTAGGACGAGTATGTCGTTCCGAACACACCCAGAGTTTTCATTGTCATTCCTGTACCTTTTCACCTGGTTTCACAGACTGAATGTAAATCTGAGCTGTTTCTACTGAAAGAAACTTATCTTAAATCTTAAAACATGTCAGTGCCTTTGTTTCGTCTTAAGATGGACACCAGTAATACTTTGACATGTTCATAAAAATTACTTTAAACTATGGCGTAATCCTGGCTTAAGCTAAGCCCTGTCTATGAATCTGGGCCTTTATCTTTTAAATCTCAATTTCTACCACTCAATAAAAACAGCACGTGCGTAATTGCTGCCCTGTTTTTATGTGTACAGACTTTATAATAGACTTTTTTTTTTGTTTTCCAAAGGACATTTTCCTTTTAAGAATACACAGCCTCTACTGCTGTAGGCATCGATTCATTCAGAAGCCAAAGCAAAAATATTAATGGGTGTCTATAGCAACACTTGGGTAATACAAATACATGACAACTTGCAGACTTGGATGAGAAATTATCCAAATATTTAACATCGACATCTAGCGCAAACTACACATGCTTTGAAAAGAATGTCAGAAGTTTTTAACTGAGTAATATTACAACTCTACTGACAAAGGACATTCAGTACCTTAACCTGCACACAGTCATGTCACCCAGACACCTGCTGTAGCTCCTAGTATATTTTAATACAAGTTATTAATGGGCTTATCAGCTGAGAGCACTGCCAGGTCAGAAAGTTGAGAGAAAGCCTGTTGTCAAGGCCATAGCATAGGGAAAAACAATATTAGGTAATGGTCACACAGGTGGAGATGAAAACATGCACAATATGTGTCTTGAGTCACCATATCCACTAAATAAGTGTTTGGTGAACCAGTGACGTTTATTTACCAACAGTTGAAGCATGATGTCATTGGCAGTTATTGTGATTTCCTTGCCTTTATAATGGGGCTATTGTTTTGGTTTTGAAAATAGCACAGACAAGATGGATCCTGTTCCCTCACCAGCTGGATAAAATCATTCATACTCTCCTTCCTCCTGCTCTCAAAGCTCAGTATCATGTTCTGCTCCTACATCCACTTAATGTCAAACTACTATAAAAATGGGCTGCCTATTCTGCTTTTAAAATATTTCATAGGTATATTAACGTATTTTCATAGGCATCATAATATTTTTATAAGCTTTGAAAACATTTTTTAAAATGTGTGTGCAGTTGCAAGTTTTTTTTTTTTGCTGTTTTTGCAGTGTTGTGTACCCACAGTAACCATGGCATCAGGATACTACAACAGCATTGCTCTGCTGAGGAGAGGCATGCAGCAGAACTTGTGACAGGACTCACAGTGACAGCAGCAGCATTGCTGACAGAAAGCTTTTGGCTGGAGCCAGCGGCACACTGCACCCAATTATTCACCAGAGATGAAGAGCTCAGTCTTCATAATTTACCTTGGCTGTTTTATAATATGTTCAAACTATTGTCAGTGGAACAGATTTACAGGCTGTTCTGATCATCATAGTCAAACAAAGGCCTTATAATGACTTCTCATGAATTATACAGTGCACACTGAAGAGAATTTCGCATTGTCAGTATGGAGTAGTGAGTTTAGTTCGAGAAGTTAGTTTTGTTCCCATCCTAGAACTAGCAGGCTTATCAAAATGTACCCTCACACTAGTGAAAAAAATACATACTAATGATGTATATAACTCTGTATATAAAGTTCGATAGTTACATTTCTCCTACTGTACTATATTTGCAAAAATACTCAAAGTGATATTCCCCAGTCGCACGTTTTTTTCGTGGTACTGACACGATTCTTACTCGACTTTCGTGAATCCAGCACGAAAAGATGCATCCAATAGAATCATAGTTTTAAGTTTGTGCTGGAGTTACGAAAATAATGCAAAATTCGTGTCCCTGACACGAATAGATTTCGTGCTAATTTCGTGATATTGTCACGACCAGCCGTGCGACTAGGTTGGATATGGGCCTACAGCTGCAGCTGCGTGAATGTAAATGATCACAAAATATATTATCACCCAATATTGTTTTTAAGTAAGTTGAATATAGTATTCAACTTTACCAGTACTAGCACAGAGTGATGCAATATAGCAAATTCCAACTTGTTAATATAATTGCTATATAAACTTTATCTCCCAACTCTGATTGGATAAATGTGACTATAAGGCATTAATAAATCATAAACAGTGTTTATTGTGAACACAAATTTACAACAGCCAGCTATGCTAGCACAACAAAGAATGGATATTACAGAAAAACAAATTTATACATTAAGAGATATTCAGCAGAATAAGTATCTAGACCTCTCTGTCTTGTAGCATGAAATGTGTGATTAAAACCGACATTGGCAGTTATGCAATGTGAACAGAAACCTGATGACTCCAAAAATTCACCATGTACCTTCAACCCATACCTAAAAATGTTAACTTCAGTTCAGTCCAGATAAATAAGCTGTAGCCTCCATATGCAGCGGAGGTAGGGTTGACAGAAAGATTTGTTAAACAGAACTGTGTGTCCTTTCACTTATCAAATGCCTCTCAATCTGTTTCATTCATTTCCAACAGTGACCTCATCATCTATAGCTCTTAACCAGAAAAAAGGAAAGAAAATAAGCTATGGTAGCAGCAATCGTCTCTATGACAACATTTAAAACAAAAACGAAATATGAAGTGAGTGTTTGATGCCTTTAGTTTGACCCTCCGGTGGCTCCCACACATCTCTCTGATTTTCCCACCGCTTGTGTTCATTAAATCACAGCATTGCTGTAGACACCAGTGGTCATGGTTGGACAGATGGATGCAGTGCTTTGTTTTTCAACAGTCAAACACACACAGGCAGGCTTCGAAAACACATTCAATACTTTATTTAATATTATGGCCCACGCAGAGACAAGCTACCTTAAGGGCATACTCCACCCCAAAATGAACGTTTTATCATTAATCGCTTACCCCCATGTCGTTCCAAACCTGTAAAAGCACAATTTAGATGAAAACAGGGAGGCTTGAGAGTATCCAATTGACTGACAAGTAAATTACAGTCAAGGTCCAGCAAAGTATGAAAAACATTGTCAGAATAGTCCGTCTGCCATCAGTGGCAAAAAACTGCATTATGTATCTGCATTATGTAGTGCCACAAGGAAGCGCTGTTTTTATTCAAATCAAAGCGTTAATAAACAGAAAACATATCGCGGATATCCAGCGGATACTCTCCAAAATGGTTCTATGGTAACAAGGAGAGAGAGAGGACACGATTATTGAATGAAGTTATTTTTATTTCTTTGCATATAAAAAGTATTGTCATCGCTTCATAACATTCTATTTAATCCACTGATGACAGATGGAGTATTCTGATGATGTCTTTCATACTTTTCTGGGCCTTGACAGTGTAATTTACTTGGCAGTCAATAGGACAGTCACAAGCCTTCTGCTTTTCATCTAAAGTATCTTAAATTGTGTTCCAAGGGAAAATGAAGGACTTTGGGGCTTTGAACAACATGGGGGCAAATGATAAAGTATCCCTTTAATGAATGCTGACAGGTGGAATAAACAAAATAAGACTCACTTGCAGAAACCAACAGCCCTAGACCTTTTGTTCTGAGGTACACATCTGTTTCCTGTTGGTCATGGATTTCTCTGCTTTCACTGCGCTAAATGAGTTGAAAATGAAGAGACATTCATTTACACAGAAAAGCAGCTAAGTAAATGAAGCAAATGAGAAAAGGAAGATGATTCAGTTGGATTGTGGTGGCCTGAAAACAAACCACATCCTCACATGCACATCGATGAAAGAAGGAAGGAAGATGGAATATTCCAAATTGATGATTAAACTCACTTCTGATTGGTCAACTTTCATGTCTTTAAATTGTGCGTATAAAAAGGAAATATTACGCGTTTAAATAAGGTTGATAAAGAGGTACTGAGAATGAGAAAGTAAAACAGGATATTAACTGAAACTCTGTGGTAAACTCATGTCATGTCCTGTCTGATGCGCTGAAATGCTGCAGTGCAAGTGTTCAGTTTGTTTGACATGTTGTGGAGTGTAAAAGTCACACTACGGCAGATACTGGACCGTTCACTTTCTGCACGCCATTTTGCTGTGTGAAGTTTGATATCACAACAAAGCGTTTCCAGGACAACTCGAATACACCCTTTAAATGTGTCAATCATCAAAAGGTCAAAGAGATATACAGTGTGTGTCGCTGAATGTGTAACAGACATCACTCAACACTTTATTGAAACATAAAAGTTCACTTAATAGGGCTATGAGTGCATGTCACACATCTGTAGGTTCGAAATCGTTATTTTTACAGAAAGAAATAATCCAACCCAGTATGTTTCCATATTAAATGATAATGTCTATAACAGAGTGCACTCCTGAGGTTGGTTTTTTTTTTTTTTTTACATTTCAGGATGTGAACGATTTTCAGTGCAGTGTAGGATGGATGGGTGTTTATTGGCTAGGCATTTAAAGCTCATGTTGTGCATGAGTTCTTGTTCTCAAAGCTAAAATACAAAAATAATGCATGGCATTTCTAATCTCATAAATGTGATGTGAATGCAGGCTCTCCACTTGCAAACGGGGGCGCTGCTAAAAAAAAAACTAAAAACATCTTCTGAATCATTGTTGATGCTCATTTCACAACACAATATTTAAAGGCCCCTCATATTGGAAAATATATTTACTGTGGTATTTCTGCTTTATAAAGCTGCTTGCTTGCAAATAGTTTTATTAACAGACACTGTGAGTGTTCCTACATTAAAATAATAAAGAACAATTCATATTTATATCCAACAAATAATTTTTCCCTTGTTATTAAGGGAAAATTTGTGATTTGATGCATTTTAGACTTATGTCATCTTGTGGTCCCCTTGGACATTTGCTAAGGGCCCAATATAGGGGGAAGAGTGAAAACAACTGCTTTTAATAACTACTGAATGCCCTAAATGAGAGTTCTGTTCCTGAATAATGACTTGCGGCTTTCCTTGCGGATGTCGCTTTTTAATAGCTTTGATTATATGAACACAATGTCTTGTTGCTTTTCTCTTAAACATACACCACACACCCAGCCTACTGCGGTGGTATGTAGTTTTCTTTTCTCATAGCAAGTCTCAAGGCTGTTTCTGGTGAAGGCATCTGTAATGTAATCTGGTCAAGTGAGTGATGAAAGATCATTTCATTAGATCACTATTTGAAATGGCAAACCTCCAACGCTTCTTAAAGTACACGCTCAACATAAACACTCAAAATATTTGCATTCCCACAATGTATTTGCTGAACCTTGGAAAAAGTACACGTGACTTAGCTGGACTAATAAGAAGAGGATAAATGCTGAGCTGTTGAGTTGTGAAAGAACACCACCCTACAAAATACATCATTCTAGCTAGATGCTAATTGGATTGTCATGATACTTCAGAAAACACATAAATAAAACAAATAAATAAAGATAAATTTCAAAATATATTTTATATCACTGTTTTATTTTAAATGAATTTTAATAATAACTATTAATAACTATTTATTTATAAATAAATGTACATATTTATTGAGATTATTGTACTGTATCATGAAATACAACAGCTGTTTGCAGCAATGAGATGCCAGGGCTTCAAAAACACATGTGGCACTGCTGTGGAAAGATGAATGTAGAGCTGTTCAAACACACCTCTGTTAAAACATCTGAATGTAAAGCTAATCATAATCATAGAGCGGAACAGTAAATCTTTTAGCACCATGATTCAGCAAAGGAACAAAAGTGCTCTTTGTATGTGTAAGGAGTTAAAGTCAGAGTTTGTAAGGGCAATTTGATCAGTCTGATGGTAATAGAACTGGCACGGCACATGCTCCAGCTCAAATCTGTATATGAGCCTGAATTATTCAGTTCACTTAAACTGTTGTTATATGTTATTGATATAACATTTTACATGCTCTACACATTTACCATGCATTTTTTTTTTTGATTGATGGTTCAAATGTATTGCACTTGTACAAACTGTTTAAAAGTCTATATATATGGTTGTGCATGTGTATCACTCATAAAATGCAATCCCATATGGCAAAATAAAAAAGGTTTAAAACACAAATAATACATACAAACAAAATTAAAATACATATTCTAGTGAAATCAGATAACATTTGGCTCCATGCTATTGCTGAATCGTAATTCCTGTTTTTATATGTCCTGTTCTTCGGACAACAAGAGGAAAGAGATAGACAGTGAGGGCAACCGTGGAAAATATGAACTCAGTGGATGAAGGAAAGGCGCCAAATGAGAAAAAGACAGAAAGAGCAGGGAAAAGGGAAAACATTTGAAAAATAGACCTCTCTAACCATCTTCAGAATGACCCTCTGCAAGATTCATCTGCACCTGAAGAAGAAGCTATATGGATAAAGTATAATGAAAAGTTAGCTATTGTAAATTAAGCCAAACAGGCCAATCATTTATTTTCAAATAATGGCCATCCGACACTGATGGCAGATGGAGTATTCAGACGATGTCTTTCATATTGTTTACTTGGCAGCCAATGGGACAGTCACAAGCCTCCCGGTTTTCATCCAAAATATCTCGATGTTTTGAGGACAAACAAAGCGTTAAAAGTTTTGGAACAACATGGGGGTAAGTGATTTTTTTTTTCACTTTGGGGCGGAAAATCCAGAATGATGGTTTCCTAGATTTGCAACTTTCTAATGCATCATATAAGTGATAATGTATTTTATATTATTAATATATTTTGTCTGGTTTCTGCATTTATTTCACTTTAACCTATCCTCTACTATCGACTGAAACTTTCAACAATCAATGAATAGAATGTCTCTGCCTTTATATATATATATTATTTTTACAAATGACAATGCTCCCCAATGCCCTTAAAATGGAAGTTATGTCAGATTTGGCTTGAGAACTTCTCAGGTCAAATTTGGTGTAGCTAAGTATAGACACACACACACACACACACGCACAGGCAGTATTGAATGAGCATTTTCACACATGCATGTAGTGCTGGATAAATCACATTACTCGCTCTCTTCTTACACATTCACATCATTGAATGAGCAGCATTTGCATACAAACATAGCTAGCCAAAACAAAATATAAACACAAATAAAACACTATTGCCCCACCCGGGACAGAGTTGAAGTCTTTTTCTGGCTTCTCTGTGTTGCTATGCTCAAGCCTCTGGTTCAACCCGACTGATAAATGACCCTGGTCACTATAACTCGAGCAGGCTCTCTTTCTTTCTCTCTCTTTCACACACACATACAGTACACATTCACACTCTCTCTCTCCCTCTCTCTCTCTTTTATTGCCATCCCTTGATGTTAAACAGGACGTCTCCATGGATACAGGAATAAACAGATGATAACAAGCCCTCAGCCTTTAAAGCCCATTTCAGAAGGGAGTAACAGGAGAGACAGAGAAAGAGAGAGAGAGAGCGGAACCAGACAGAAGTTGTGCAGACCTGTGAGTGTGTGTGTGTGTGTGTGGATTGCCAGCAGCTGGAGTCAGTAGCACAGGTAAGAGCAGTTTCACTGATACTAATGTGAGAGAATGTCTTTAAATACAAATGCACATGCCCACATGCTCTTATCTTATTAACTGTATGCATGCACAGATTGCACACATAACATCTTAGACCCATACTACACCATGCAACAGCAGCTGTGGTTTGCAGATTGAAACATGCTGTAGAAATGTATTGCTGCATAGTTAAAATGTGAATTTAGTGCATACGCTGACATAAAGTGGTGTAATTTCAAGACAAGATGACATATGCTACAGATTTGCAGCCAAACAAATCTGATATTTGCATTAATTACAATGAGACACTGTGTTAATTGGAGAATCCATCATGACTTTTTATTGTTGGTATTTTCTATTCTTCTGCTGGTTATAAAAATAAATAATGAAAAAATAAATAAAATAAAAGTCAAAATGGGTAGAAAATAACGTTTTTATTGCAAACAATTACAAATAAATAAATAAAATATATATGCTTATAATAATAAACATTAAAAATCTAGTTTTCAACAGACAGTAACATGTTCTAACTGCAACATCTGCAGTCTGACTAAGGGCCATCAAGTGCCAAAAGATGAAATCATGTTCACTCTGGATAATTACAAATGCCACTGACTAAAATGATTTAGATTGCAATTATACATAAGCTAAATATACTACATGATGTTTTACCAGCGGCACATTGGCACGAGGATGCTATTCATTTTATAAATGTTGAACAAAACATTGCTGACATCACTAGGTTAATCACAGGGCTGCCGTCTGTCTGATCAGAAAGTAAACACTCATTAAGTTATAAAACGTATAACTTTTTATGGTTTGTGATGATCATATATCATATAAAATCTGTGATACTTCACTAAGAAATACAGAGTGTGTCTACAGAAACATGTTGTGTGGGGAATACAGGTAAGAAGGTTTAGCTATAAAACTCTGGGTCTGAAGCATATGATTACGATCTGCTCATAAAGTCTTCAGGACATGATGTGTCCACTGTTTGTTTGAGTGTTTTGTCTGGATGGGTGTGTACGTATGTCTCTGTTTCCGTCTTTAATACAATGGTTTCCATGGACACCTCCACAAAGTCTTGTCCTGAGTGAGGGGATCTCTGGGGAGGTGGGCAGTGTGTGTTTATGTGGACGGCTGCCTTTGCATGAGTGTTAGAAGGGTGAGGCTCATGCTCATAATGATGTCTTTATTCAGCCGCCCTGTCTGGGAATATCCTTAGCAGCAGCTCACACATGATCCCTTATACACTGTATTATGGAAATACACGGCACACACATGCAACATGTTAAGCATGACGACCTGTAAAATGATATGACTTCAATGATTCAGTCACTGAGGAACTCTTCAACCAACCATTGATGATTACAAAATGTTGCAACGATGTTTGAATTCATTCTCCTCAACAAATAGAAAATAACTCATCTGCATAACCTTTTTTCTATTGCATTCAACAAGGACACATCAAATGTGAATTAAAGAACATCTACTATCATATCACCAAATATATAAGTTGCTAATTTGAACTTTATATACATTAATTAATCCTGAAAAAGGTAGCAGAAATACTATACTATACAACAAAAACTAAGCAGCACTGTTTTCAACTCTGTGGCTGAGGGAGCTGGAGTTGAAGCCAGGGCAAGCCCACCCACTGTTGCTGTACACTCATCACCTCTCCATGAGACATCGGCTGCCAAACTTCTGACATCCATCTGAAACATTCCACAATAACTCCAAGACACATCAGACCATACACACACCTACTCTCGCCTCCGTCAACAATGGCTGGACTGTGCAGACACACCAAGATTGCCTAGAATCGGTATCACTTCTGAAATTCCACGTCATCCAAACACATCCACAGATCCATTGAGTTTTGAAATAATGCAGCTGCGAGTACAGAAACAATGCATTCTTGAACTTTTAGCTCAACAATATAATAAATAAATATAAAAAATATAATCCTATTTATATTTCTTATTTTATGTCTGCATATTAGCATGACTGACGTAGGAATGGGAATTAGCAAACATTTCATTCATATTAATGTTTATGCCGTCCCTTTTCTCAGTATAGCATTAATGCAAAAGAAGGTACAGTATCAATGAATAGCAGTAAAGGCTGGAATACCCTTCACTACTCTGCATTTAAAATGGAAACTTTTTTAACGCTAATTTTTAACGCTTTTACGCATCCTACACTTGCCAATTTTGTAACGGGCATCCTGAACGACTGAGAATCACCCACTACCAGACTTTTAGGTTGTTCAGAATCAGAACACAACAATGTAAAGAAAACAATTTCTAAAATTGGCTCGTATAACATTCTCCAGCTGGATGAAATCATAGTGCTAAACATAATCATAGTCTAAACAAGTCCAACTGCCCAAATTAAGGCTCGTTCACAGCAAAACAATAACTATAGTGATAACTATAATTCTAACTGTATTCGTTTTTGTCAGTTGTATATCTAACAGGTTTTTTTTAATGGATTCTGCTGGCAGTGGCTATTGAACAAATCCTTATTTGCTATTGAATAAACATCCTTATTCTCAAATAATTGTTAAAACATTATATTTATAGTTAATTTGACATTTTCATAGTGACAGGGCATTACAATGTATGGTTTTGTATCTTAGCATTAGGAAGCTAAGTTGGCTAAAGGAAAGTAGAACTAGAAGGTAGAAGAGAAATGTTTAGGAAATTTGTTTTTTGTCTGTTGAGCAGTGCTCCGAAGTGATAATCACCTCATTAGCTCAGTCCTTACAGACCTCGTATTTTAAATCAGGCTCTGTTGCTCCACACAAACCAAATGTGTTACTTTTGGCTGGTTCTTTAATTGGTATTTTATTCATTCAGGCCATACAAAACGCAGTGGAAAAGAGTGTGACCTGCTGAAGCTGTTTGCCAAAACTGCAATAAATCAGAGAGTAATGTGCTTTGTTGTCTGGGCTCAGCCTTATCTGTACAGCCCGAGGCTCTAGACGTTATTTGTGTATACTGTCTAATACACATTATCAGATGATAATGCAGTGTATCTTTTTTTTTTGAGTGTACCAAAGTACTCAGTCTTCCCTTTCATCGTTAAGGCTTCAGTAATGCCAGTGACCATGCCACTATTACAGATGTCTTATTTGGTCAGTTAATACACCTTTTCTTGAGAAATAATTCCATTAGGTCATAGTCTTACTATTTGTTTGGCAGAATACTCAATATGGCAGAAAGCACAGAGATGGACGAGCTTCTGACCGCCTTTAAGAGGTTTGCTGTTCATGGTGACACCAAAGCCACTGGTAAGGAGATGAATGGGAAGAACTGGGCTAAACTGTGCAAAGATTGCAAAGTTATTGACAGCAAGAATGTCACCGGCACTGACGTAGATATCGTCTTCACAAAAGTCAAGTGAGTTTTTGAGGTTTTTTTTTTTTTTTTCATTTATTTTGAAGACTATTCAAACCTTTATATATATAAATATTACTGTACATGCAAAATAAACCACCCAAAACAGTGGAGCAATATTTTCATCGATTAAGTATAAAACACAACTATACAGTTCTCACAATGGAACAGAGATATTGAAAATCATATGTTTATCATTATTTAGAGGAAAGACATCGCGAGTCATAACGTATGAGGAGTTCCAGAAAGCTCTAGAAGAACTGGCACCAAAGAGGTTCAAAAATCAAAGCAAAGAAGAGGCACTGCAGTCTATACATAAGCTAATTGAGGGAAAAGAACCCACCAATGTTGGGGTAACGGTAAGACAACCATTTGACTCAAATTTGTTTTTGTATGAATGTATGTTGATATAAATAAATGTGATTATACTCTGTAAGATGGCATCAAAATTAACATTTTAAAACAATGTAGTTATACTATCAATCGGTTTGGGTTCTTTTTTTAAATATACTAATTCTTTAATTCAGCAAAGATGCATTAAATTGATAAAAAAGGGATTTAATATTGTCACTCCTTGACAATAAATGTTTTTTAAGCACCAAGTCAGCATATTGCATACAGCATATAATGATTCCTGAAGGGTCATGTGACACTGAAAGTTCAGCTTTGCCATCAAAAATAAATTACACTTTAAAATATTGGAAAAAACAAGCTACATGTATTTAGATATATACATTTTTTATTTGAATAATACTTCACAATAAAAGTGATTTTTAAATCAAATTAATACAGCTTTGGCGAGGATAAGATACTTCTTTAACACACACACACACACACACACACAAACAGAATAATCAAAGAAAAAAACAAGACAGAAAGGTTATTTGTTTTGCAATTTTAACCTCACAATGACATCATCCATCTAGTTACGAGGCTGCAACAACTTCTTCCATATAAAATCATCTTAGATATGACACAAATATGGGAGGGTATTGCCTGAATAATTAAAATGTAAGATGAACTAAGAAGAACCAAGCCTGCCAAGCAGTTGTTGCTCATGAAGCTCCATCAACACTGCACAGTCTCCTGATTTAACTCATCTGTAGTTGCAGAGCTTTCTGTGAACTCATTTGGATGTGTCAAATAAAACAGACACCTAAAATGAATAGTGTTGGTGAAACTCCAGGAGCAAGATTGAGAAACCCTAACAAGGTACCACTACATCATTCCACAATCGGTTCAGCACTAGAGGGCAGTAACAAATCAAACAACAATAAATCAAATCTGGCAACTAGTTAAAAGTTCAAAAGGAGTTGCAAGAATATGTGATGTATATGTGGAATTCGTTCAATGCAGAAAAGGCTCTGCTGAGGCAGGCTCAAACAGCCTTGTGCAGATCAACTGGTTAATTAAAAATGTAATTTGGGTGGCTGAAGCACATTTCTAGTTCCATTTTTATTATACTTTACATGTGATATTACTCTTATTCCCCTCTCTCTCTCTCTCTCTCTCTCTCTCTCTCTCTCTCTCTATATATATATATATATATATCACTCATTTTTGCGTTATATTTGTCTAATTATTCTAGAAAGTGGCAAAAACTGCTGCCGTGGATCGGTTAACCGACACAACTAAATATACAGGCTCTCACAAGGAGCGCTTTGATGAGAGTGGGAAAGGCAAAGGAAAAGGTGGACGAGAGGAGATTGTGGAGCACACAGGTTACGTCGGTGCCTACAAGAACGCTGGGACTTACGACGAGAAGACGAAGGCCAAGTAAGGCCCCACTGTCTCCACGTCAGCAAGCTCTGAGCTTCCTTTTCATCAGCACTTAGGTCTGGACCAAATCCAAACTTGAACTTTGACCTGTAGGATCACACAGCCACTATGCAGTGTAACACAGGAAGTGTTGTAAATGTTTGTCTTTAAGGATAAAGAACATAGTATTACAGTCAGTTTTTATTAGAAAGTTGACAGAAGGGTAAGAAAGGAACTGGTGAGGACTGGTCTCACTCCTTTCACGGAGATACCAGCCCCTGCTGTATGTAGGGTTTCAGGTGAAAATCTCAAAGAGTAAGCATACAAGAGTAAGACAGCTCTTCGGGTGGGGAAATAGACACACTTTTGTTTCAGTTTTTATGTTGCTGTTTAATAGCTACAAGAAAGGTGCATTGTAACACCATAATGTTTCAGGGAGGGGACCAGCGAAACACAGGAAGCCCTTTAAGAGATTTACTTCTTCCTACATGTATGTACAGATGCACCGGAAAAATATGAATTGCTAAAACTTAAATGTAACTCTATAAAGGATAATGGTATACAGCTTTATGTGTGTATTAACTACCTTTCTGTTATTATTTCCAAAAAAATCATTGTCATATTTTTGTTTAAGTTAGTTTACTGTGTTACTGAAACTGGAAACTGCCTTTGTATAAACCATTACTAAATAGCTTTTGGTGTGTTTTATTTTAAGTTCTGTTTTTTTTTTTTTTTTTTTTTTTTTTTTTTTTTTTTTTTTTTTTTTTTTTTTGTATTTTGGTTTATTTTAATAATAAATAAAATACATTTGCAGTATTTTTTTCTGCAGCCACAGCAAAACCGTTTTTACCACTATTCACCATTACCAGAACTACTAGTTACAATAAAGATTAAATAGGTTATGTTTTTATATTTTGCACATTATCCATCACGCTAATATTCCGGCAAACTAAGGACTTTCAACTAACGTTAGGGGACTGGGGATCCCTGAATAAATCCCTGAATAAAAACTATATACCAAGCAAAATTATTTTATGTCCCTAAAAATTATACACAAGATCTCTGGTATTGTAAAGGTCAAAAGCTTTTTTTGTTGCTTTATTCAGCATGTTATTCAGCGCATAAAACGAAGGTAGTCGTACCTACTTGTGCTGCCTCTCATAAACCTAACAAAAGTGTGCCACAATAATCTACAAAAAGTGCAGTAGTGAAAATGTGGTTAAAATCAACAAATAACACAGAAACGCTGTTTACTGTCCTATCCAGCATTACACACAGCGTGTTTACGGAACACCGGTCAATTTGTCCGAAGTCAGACGCCGGTCCCGCTGTTGCCATGGCAACCACACACCACACACACACACAAAAACAAAACAGCGGCACCTGGCTCCAGCAGCCTTCCCCTGCCCTCTGAGTGTTTGTAACCAAACACACTCGTTCATGGCAACGTTTGTTTGGTTCATCTCCTTGGAAGCGTTTAATCAAAAACATCTCGCTCCGTTCCAGCTCGAGCCTTTGTTGCTCCTGTCACAAGCTGATGAATGGCATCGCACAGCAGCGTCACGATCGCCTTTAGTCAAGTTCAGAGCTCGCACCGGGCTGTAATCAACCGGCTGATTAATAGCCTGTTAACATGAGTCGCGGAGCTCGACAGGCTTGGCTGGGGCTGTTGATACAGTGTACCGCACATGCAGGCGGATGACTGCCGAGTAGTTACCTCGGAGGAGGTACGAGAGTCGAGACACGATTATGTAACGTACATTTACACTATATAAGAAGTAATTCTATTCTAAGTAATTCTGACTGGTTATATGTTTTTATTTGAACTTTAAGGTATGTGTGCAAACTGATTACAGTTTTGTGTGCCTAATCACGTTATTACGTCGGCTATGTCTGCTGTTGTTCTTGTCCTTAGATTTCCACTGGAGGTCAACAAAAGAACTTAGTGGATCGACTAGACATAATTTAATGAGTGCACTGTGTAACGTGTTACTTTTTAAAGGTTAACTTCGCTTATTTTAAGACCAACCCGCCTGCAGAATATTTCGCCTGGCCTGCTCGTATATGCCATATTTGTCAGATTAGGATTTTATTATACATATAAATGTGCGAAGACCCCTATTAATTAACGTGCTGCGCTAATTCTAGTGAATGCATGGAGCCAAATATGAGTCCGCGTCTGATCTCACTGATGTTTCATGAATAAAATAAATAATAGACTATATTATGGCGTAAAAAATGGGACAAAAGTTGAGCACAAAAAAAATCTGATTGTGTGCACACATATACAAGCTGCGAGGACAAACAACAAAGCAGCATGCAGATCTGAACACACACAAGCACGAGCCATTTCTTCCCGCACAGGCAGTTTTGACAGTCAGGGGGCGGGGCTCAAACGTGTGCTTGTTGTTTACAAATGCTATTGGCGCTTGGCCAAACCCTGTATTGATTGGCTGTTCATCGTCTGACTGGATGTTGATTGGCTGTTGTTAGCAATCTCCTGACGAGCAGAGATATTTTTTCTTTATAAATTTTGGATGAAAAAGTTAAAACGCTGTGAGAAACAGGTTTGTTAACTTTAAATGACACGTGGAAATTACTTACGCGAGTTCAGATCTGTGCGCTTGTTTAAATCCGCATGCGGCTTTGTTATTTGTTCTCCTAGCTTGTATATGTGTGCACACAATCAGATTAATTTTTGTGCTCGAGTTTGGAATTCGCTTGCGCTGTTTTCTCCCACTTTTGACGCCATACTATATGCGATAATTGGTAATTAAGTAAGTTTATTACTGAAATTTATAATCGTATCATCTGATAGACTACTGATGTTCTGGTCTTTTCACATATTATTTTGATGTTATAGCCTATAAAAATTAAACAATATGTTGACGGGATTAACATATGACATGTCATTAGGCTTGCTACTGTAGAAAAATGCTAACATGAAAAACAAGATCCAATGAATTCACGGGAAATCACAAGACCAATTGTTGACTCGATGGTACCACCTTGTGGTCTTATGTAAAAGTGCATCTATCTATCTCTCTATCTTCACATGGTTGGTTCAATGAACTGTAGTTTCTTTTTCCTGGTTAGTTCTTTAGCATTTACTGTGAATGCATGATCATATCAGGTAGCATATATATTTTGCAGAGCGAGTTGTCTCACATGTCCTGTATGTACGTGTCCTCGTAAATTCATTTTGAGCAAAAATAGCTTCTTGGACTCGATCAAACAGACTAAGAAATGCTGTCTTGCAAACATGGTCAAAGGTCGTACAACCTAGTTGTTAACAAAAGTGATTTCAAATTCAAATCACATTAACACTGATCAAACAATATTAACAATGATGTTTTTTTTTGTTTATTTCAGTATTGATTCAGCAACAGTGATGTACAATAAATATCATAGTGTAACATTGATTCACTGACATTACCATTGTTATACAGTATCTTATTTTTGTTAATATCAGTTGTGCTTCAACACTGGTGACGTGGAATCAAACACTGTATAACACTGGTTAAACAATATTACCACTACTCATTCTTTTACTCAAACTTCAGTTTAATTGATTGATTACTTGAGTTTGGAAAGTTTGGATTCTTTGTAAAAAGTGCGTTGTAGGAACAATAAAGAATAAAGAGCAGAAACAAAACATGTATACTGTAAACAAATATTTAGTCAATTGGCTAAAGCTTTAATAAAATAAGTCGACTGTCTGATTTCCATTAAAACTTAAAAGGAAAATAATATATAGACAGTATATGTGTGTGTGTGTAAAGGGTTCAATAGCAAAAACAGATTTCCCATTGTGCATTCAAATTAATCCCAATCAAACTGCATTTTGAGTTATTTACATACAAAATAACTAACACAATAAAACGTGTTTTAAACACACATTATGACAGCCTGCAATTAATGCTTCAACTACATATTCAAACACATTATTTACATTAAGAATAATAATTTACATTAAGGTATGAGGCTAAGAATAGACAAAAATTATCTTCACCTGAAAATAATATAGCATAAATCTCCCATATTAGTTTCTAATTTCACTCTAAATTCAAATGGAAGCAGTTTCGATAATCGGATTCTGTTTTTTGGATCATGCGTTATTTTAAAGTTGCAGCTATTTGTTTCTGTTTGCATGCGTTATTTTTAAATTGCAGCGCGTTGAGCTCTCTCGGCCACCGTACATATTGCCTTGTTTGCGCCCTCTCCTGTGCAACTTGATGTAAAGTGACAGCACTGAAGACTTACCTGAAGGACAGGTTTGATATTACTCCGCTTAAGACGGCCGAAACGCAGTATCTATGTCTTAAAGTATCCTATTATCGATAGTTAGTTAAAGAACGATATAAACTGTTGTAATTGTTGTGTGTTGTTGATTATGACGCTGAGAGTTGTCCTGGCCATGGGTTTAAATGTACCCAGCATTCAGTATATGTGTAACGTTACTGACGGGGTGCATCTATAATGTGTATGAAGAGGCGAAATTCCGTTGAAATGGACCATTCTCACGAACAAACTCTTCACCGCTGGCAGGACAGGCTATGACTGTACCAACAATGAAAAATTATATGCAACTGTTTCGTGGTATCACAATACAGTGGTCAAATAAACGTGAATAACTCAGAAATACATGGTTCAGTGAATGACTTGATTACCGCTGTTTTTTTACAGTACAACACGTGGCATTACTAAAGTGGTCATACGATGTTGCTAAAAAGAACATTGTTTGGGTATTTGGTGTAATGCAATGTGTTAGTGCGGTTTAAGGTTACAAAATAAAAAAAAATATTTTCCCCATACTATTACATTATTGTTACTCCCTTAACCGCCCCGTTTTCCTGAAACGCATGAATTTAAAACTGCCTTCACCGAGACGACAATACTTGACATTCTACTCTAAATAACGTATTTCTATGGCAACCATTTCAATGCCAAAGCCCTCACGGGCTAGCCTGGCTTCCACAACTATTAAGCTCATACGAGCATAGTCTGGCCAAGCTACCTTAGTACCCGCCTACTGGACAAATCTACAACCAATCAGACCACTCATTCCGATGACGTGTTCGTGGTTGACCTGAAGCCAGCGTAACCAATTGTAGCGAGCTTCATTAAATGCTCATTAGATGCTCGTTTCTCATTGATTCCCACTTTTTTGGGAACATAAATGCTCTAAAACGGCAGCTTTGCCAGACTTGCTCGCGAAATGAATGTAGTGTCAAAGGAAGTATGGGCAAGCCCAAGCTACTCACATGCTCCTAAATTCGGGACTAATTAGCCAGGACTAGACCTTTTCTAATTTAGGACATTTAAGAATTTTTAGAAACATGTCATGTCTTACAAAAATGCATTATCTGAGCATTTTAAGAACAAACAATGACAATAATGTATTTTGAGATATCTCAGTCCAAGCTTTTTCCAGTTTAGACAGCTCTTAACATTTCAAGAGTTCACGCTTTCCTCATAATGAAATAAGCAAATTTGGCGTGCTGTCTGGGGAGCGAGCCGGGAGAGCTGC
>JAUMHP010000285.1:1960460-1972484 GCA_032361065.1 Enteromius trimaculatus
TAAAGCCCTTTGAAGCTGCACTGAAACTGTCATTTGGACCTTGAACTGTCATTTGGACGTTTGGGTCCCAATAGTGTTCATTATATGGGGGAAAATCCTGGAATTAATTTCTTTTCGACTGAAGAAAGAAAGACATGGACATCTTGGATGACATGGGGGTGAATAAATTATCAGCAAAAGTTTTTTCGAAAGTGAACTTCTCCTTTAAAGGAAGACAAAGATGGTATTGTACGGAGAGTAAGAGGTAATGAGTTCCATAATTTAGGAGCATCACTAAATGACTTTGCACCTACAGTAGACAACCGAAAGTGAGGGATGGACAAAAGGTCAAGTTAAGATGATCTAAGGGACCATAGAGTTATTAGAACATATGTAGAGTTAAAGGGGACTTAACACACACAGTTTCACCCAATCTCATGTTAATCTGGAGTAACTATAGAGTACACCATTCATATCTCCAAAGAGTTTTTAGTTTTCTCATATTTACAAAAGAAAGATAAAGCTTTATGATTCTCTCCAAAAACAGCCAAGCTCCTGGAGGTGTGTTGTGTGGGCGGAGCTAAAGGCTGACGAGCATTTGAGTGCCAATTGCTAACAAAACACAAAACATTTAATGCAGCTCTACCTGACCTAGGTCTTTTATCGCTGGGACCGCATCTTCTCTCAGTGTTAAACGATGTGCAAATACAGCATCAAACTGGACATTGTTTATAAACAACACGCTTGAGAAAGGCTTAAAAAACATAACTTGCACAAACTTGGAAGGAGTGTATTTGGCACAGAAATACTCTGTCATACATCCAAATAGTTTTTTTTTTTTTTTTTTTCCCTTCTTTTAAACATTTAGCATGAGAATCCAACTCTTTAACAGTGCAAATACCTCAGAATGTAGCATTAAGACCCACCTTTAATGCAGAGGTGATTCTATGCAGAGATAATTATAATTATCTTTCAGTAAGTATACATTTATTTGTATGAAATTTATGCAAACAGTTCTACTTGTGTACGGTTTAGCTTCTTAAAGGGATAGTTCACCCAAAAATGAAAATTTTATATTTATCTACTTACCCCCAGGGGAGTACCGCGTTCACTACAGTGGTTGCTCAATGTATCATCACAAGAAAGACATAAGCAGAAGGTAAGAGGCAGGGGCATTATCAGCACTGAATATCTTCCTGTATCAGGAGCACTGGGAGAACGGAGTACTGAAGTTTAGAACAGGTCATCTCACTCTCATCAGTGAAGGATACACAGACCAGAATAACTGAGTTTATGGGGATGACCGATATCCTGTAAGTGAATTCATATAACTTATCCTCAGTTTATATATTGTTACCCTGGGAAACACCACACTAGACATCCTAAAGATATTTGCTGCATCCGAAATCGCATACTGCTTAAGTAGGTACTACATTTAAAATTGAACGTACTACCTGACCGTTAAAAAGTATGTTCTATATAGTATGAATGTGGGTAGTATGCATGGAATTCGGACTTACTACATCCGCCATATTGATGTTGTCACGTGTCATGCTTCATCACAACATTGTGAAAATTTAAACTTTCAATAAGTCATCCATTTATTTAGATTGTGTTTAACAACTGTAATCTAATGCCCTGGGGGTAAGCAGATAAACATAAAATTGTAATTTTTGGAGGAACTTTCCCTTTAAGTTGCTCAAACACCGATCTTCTGCTTGGTTTGTAAACAATGTATATAAGGCCACCAATGACCGAGCTGGGCATGGTCCGCAGGAGGAGGTTTGAGAACTTTGTGCCAGGGATGGCTGTCTGAAGTCACAAAAGTTTTAGTGTTTGAGGGAGTAAACAGGAAACACAGTTGAACATCACCACCAATCTTTGCCCAAGAGAGCGGAACAGAATCATGGCAGAAAGGAATGGTGGGTAATTAAAAGCACCCTCAGTGGCCGCAGTCGCTATTACTGTAAATTCCTCAGTGTGCAGTGGCCACAGCATGTGCTGATCCAGTCAGAGTGTTTTCTCCTGGCCCACTGAAACCCATCAGCCCTGCATTAGATGCTCATTTTCAACAATCAGATAACCTACAGTACAATGCTAAGGCTCTCAAGAATATCTGAATCATTGAAATGAACCATACAATATTAATTAAAGCTTGAGGAATACTGAAGCTAACTTTACAGCTGGCCTTTTATGTATCCTAAATAAGCACAATTTTATGTTTTTAAACAAAATTATAGCATGACTAGAAAATTTTCAAAAACTAGTTCATTTGATTTGAATAAACATTTTAAATTATTTTGTATTAATAGTAATACAATTCTGTTATAATAAAACAATGACTAATTTAACATATTATTTTTATTATCATTATTAATCACCATTAGTATTAATAAAAATCAATGCTTGGTGCATAAAAGTTAGTTATCTTGACTTAAAGTTGTGTGTTTTTATGCATTTAAATTGTAAATTACTTCATACATATTTAGCTGTTTTTCTTCTTTATGCAGGCTTCGAGGGAAAAGTAATAGTCCATTCATTGTTTTGAACTTCTCCAGAAAACAACAAGGCTTATCTGGGAGCTGCAGTCCTGCTAGACATGCTACATATTTGGCCCACTGCTCTGGAAACTAAATGGAATATTAGCATCAACCGGAAAACAAAATTCCATATCCCTTATGTTTGCCAGAATCAGTTATCTGCAATCAACATTGCAAAGGTAACTGACTGATCCACCCTCGCTCGACTACGTAGTCCATACTTTTACCCTCTGGCACAACCTAACAAAAATAACCACTGGGAGTATTTACTCTACTGAAGAAGACCATTGATTCCTGGCTTCCTCTGTTACACCCCAAATAGTCCCTGTTAAGGGAGGAAATGCCCTACAGTGACCCTGTTTTCTTACATTTAGAGGTGTAGCGAAAAGCCATAGCTCTGGCAGATGTTATTCGAAAGTGAAAACAGGAATAGAAACGGACTGCGCAATACTGCTGTTCAGAAATCTAATACCAAGTTCAGCTGAACCTGCTATTTGATAGTAGAAAGGAAGGAAAAACATACCACTTATCAGTACAATGCACCTGGACTAACATATAACATCTTATTATTTAGTTATTTGAATTAAAGCTCTTTTACGTTTTCTTACAGTATATATTCAGATGCTCACACTCAATGCTGTTTTATTGAAATCGGAAATTACTTTAGAGATTTTGTGGTAAACTGCGGTCTGTGTAATTAAAAATAATGAGGAATTACCGGGAGATGATTTACCGCTATGGAACGTTTCTTGTTGTCAGCAGAGTTTTTCATTTTGCCTTTTGCTAAATGTTGAATTAATCTTCTTCGGACAACAACACACTCTCCGTCTCATTTGCCGGATTTAGGTCTTCTCTGGCTGTCGACAGAAAGTATTGATTTTATCAGTGGGGTCACATGGATTAATCTTCAGCGATTGGATTACAAGGAGAGAACAAGGCCCTTAATATGTAGAGAACCAAAAAAAGTCTTTAACTGCATTACAGCTGCAGAGCGTCTGCAATTAGCTCGCTGTCTGTGGAGAGCCGGCTTGACTTTTATTGGCTAAGCAAATTTGATGAAAGTTTGTGGTTTTGACCTTTTTGGTGCATTAAGCAAGAACGCAGGGCAGACCACAGCAGATAAGATGAATGAGAGTGGGGGAAGAGGAGAGAGTGAAAGACATGAGCAGAAGGAGAAAGTGTTATCAGCGCTGAATATCTTCCTGTATCAGGAGGACTGAGAGAACAGGGTCCGGAAATTCAGAACAGGTCATCTCTCTCTCATCAGAGAAGGATACACAGACCAGAATAACCGAGTTTAGGAGGATGACAGAACCACAAATAAAATTAAATGCAAGCTATCCTGCAGCTGAATTACTTATCCTCATTTTATATAGTCTTACCCTGGGAAACACTACAGTAGACATCCTAAAGATCTAGTCTCTGCTAATTAAGTTGCTGTATATTTGCTTTATTATAATTAATAGAAATTTGTCAAACTGGAACTGTACTGTTCATATCTCCTTTAACCCTCTTGAAAAACCTAAAAGAATAAAGAAATCACAAGAAAAGCATTATTCCATCTATCAGAGATTTAGATAGACAATTTAAATAATTTTATACTTTACTCTCTTTTAGTATAATTTTATACTTTATACTCTCATAGCAAACACACTGAGAAGAATGCAAGCATTAATTCATATAAGAAAAAAATAATGCAAATTCTTTTTAGCCAAACATTCCAATTTTTGCAATTACCACATACATTTTCAATATTATTGCTCCACTGACTCATTTTTCATTTTCATTAGTATCAGTCTTGTCTAATGCGTTTTTGAAAATCTCAGTCTTGAAAAGCAATTATACAATAATCTGTCAGAATCAGCACTCTGCACCTTATTTATTCATACACAGAAACTGCAGGGGAGAATTAAAGCATTGGTGACCCATTAACTTTGCTTGTTAAGGACACATTTGAGAGGTGGAGAGACCTTTGACCTCCAGGCTTCCTGAAATGTGGCATTACAGTACAGTTTATGGTTTGATTGAAATGCTTACACTGAATACACTATGCTAATGGTTGGTTCTTTGCGCTTTCCTCACATATTTTCTGTCCCTTCCAGTCTGCGTCCATCTCTCAGTTGCAGAAGCTTGTCAGTTTCTCTTCTTCATTTATTATTTTCTCTCCCAAGATTAGACAAAGTGAAGCAGAATAAAGCCTCTAATCTCCTTTCAGGCACTTAATTCCTGCTGTCTCCTGCGCATGTAGTCTGTCTGTCTTTCAGACTAATTGGCGTCGTTCCCTTATTTTTTGTCTTTCAGCGATTTTTCTTCATAAGCAAATCATTAAAACCTTTTAATTTCTCAATACCAGGTCAACGGTACATTGTCCTGTAAGATTACATATTGTGTGCCTGAGAGTCTGAGATGAGAGAGAGAATTCAATCCCTTCAGTCATTCTAGAAACTTTACTTCCTAAACCTCTCTAACTTAACTGTATGCGTATGCCCAATTTGTCATAGTGAAATATAATGACATATAATGCATGCAATACAATAATGACGAGACTTTCCTCAGAAGCCTGTTGTATCAAATTCTGATACTCACATATTAACTTTCCTATGACATAATGTATGGATAATAATAGTAAACCTAAGTTTCTTCAGTCTAATGAGTGTTTTTCTTGAACTACTGCTGAAAATAAAAAGTCACTTCATGCAATAATTCATGCTAACTAATGCAAAGTTAATAACTCATGCAGAACCAAACCATTTATTAATAATTACTACATCAGCAACTAATGAACATTCTATACGATTCAAAGATTAAGTAATACATAAATTGTTATTAGTCAAATGTGTTATAATATATTAGCTCCCTAATAACATATTTTATTATGATGTAAATTCAAATGTGCTCAAATCTATGCCCTTCAGCTTCCAGTTGTCTGTTTTAATGAATCATTAGCTAATGCTTTGCAAAGGTATCACAACGTTATTTACATGTTGAGGAACAGAACTAATTGTTAAGTGATAAGCCATTGTGGTTATGGACTTAGAATTAGTTAGTCATGTGCCTTAGCAAAGTTTTGATCATGTTTATAATTTTGAGGCTTTAGACATTTGTCTATCATATATGATACAGTAACAGATTAAGCAGTAAATAAACATATATGCGCTAAAGAAGGGTAAATATATCGTCGGTTAAAAAAAAAAAGTCAAGATAGGTTTATAAAAATTGACTCTTTTACACGATTTAGTGGATATTATGAGTTCCACAATGGACCAGTCAACCCATTAAGCCCTAACTTTCATAGAATGTATTAAAAGAGAGAAGAGGAGAATCTTCCAGCCTATGAATTACGCTGTGTGTTGTGTGGCAGAAAGGGAACACGCTCGGCATCAGTGAAGCTAATGTGTCCATCAGGCAAAGAGACGGATGAACAGAACACATACAAAAAGCAGAATGCTATTGAGAGAGACAAAAACAGCACTGTCAGCCTGTGCTCAGCAGCAACACAACACTTTTGTAGTCTATTTATCAACGTTTGTGTGGTAAAAACAAAACCTCAACAGAAAATCTCTCTATTAGGAACAGACAAAACACTGATTTCTATCTGTGTGTGTACTGGAAAGGACTTTATTGTTATAGTGTGCATATTTGAACTTTTTCATATATATTTGTCACTTACAATCAAAAGGACAATTTTGTAGTTGTACACATTATTCTGTAAGCATCACTCAGAAATGCCAGAGCTGCTCCGTTTACATTCATGTGGCTACGTCACCGCCGGTTACACGGAATAATACATTTCTGAATATTTATATCTTTACCGACATCACACAGCATGATATTACAGTAGACACTTTGCTTAAAATGTTTTACATTCACGTTTTATAAAGAATTTGATACATACAATATTAGATATATAACAAAAGAATATATTTGTATCTCTTTATATGTCGTAATCCACACATGTTGCTTGTTTCCAACCAGGGATCATGTTTTCTGTCATTTTTTTTTAATTTCAAACGATTCTACACAAATAAATAAAACACGAACCAACATAACGAGTTGATTTTGACATATCAAAATGTTAAAACATTTCCTTTAAGCAAAAAAAGCCACAGTGAACCACAAAATGTATGCGTCATCTCGAGACAAAGACAACTACATAGACCATTGATCTTGACTAGTTTGCAAATCTAAGAGACCTCTGTTATCTATACACACACACACACACACACACACACACACACAAATTCCATACAAGGCGTGAAATGCTCAAAGGGACCACATGATAATGGGATTGTACCACAAGATCTCAATTGATTGTTTTGTCAGTGTAAATAGATTTTCAATGTTGTGTCAAAAAGTATTCAAACTAAATAAGTTAACCCCTGCCTAATGTATTTGAACATTGCTGCTTTACAAGGTCAACTGGACTTTCTTGAGTTTAAAATATAGTACTCTATGTCTTTGATCGAATTGCTTTTGAATCTATAAAAAAAAAAACATTCTCTCGAAAGGACAAAAAAGTCTTGTGCAAGGTAGCAAATTTGTCATAATTATAATTGTTGCTCTGATCCAAGGCCATAAGTAAAACTTAAAATGTTGATCCATCGACTCAAAACACTAAAAATCCTTTTCCTTGATATTAAACAATAACAAAAGCTTTTAAGCTCTACTTGAGGCAGATCATTGGATCTCAGTTCATTTTGAAAGCAATGACAGTAAATTTCTCTTGGCATGAAGTTAACTGAAACTCTCTTTCGATTAGATGCTTTAGTCACTCTCTTCATGAGGATGAGTTACTTAATGACAGGAGGTTTATGGCTAGATAAGGCACTGACACAGTGGTGTATGTCTGCTTTGTGAGGTGTGTCAAAAAGGGAAAAGATGTGCTTCAAAAAGACGCTTGGTGGACCCTTGATGTAAGCCAGCTGTTGCAAAAACAAACCATTCTTGGGAAAGAAGGTAAAATGTGAGAAACTTACAGCTGCGCCTGAAAATATACTGTAGTATTGACTCAAAATGCTCCAAACCTGTTATATGGCATGAAAGATTTCCTGGAATATCAAGGGGGTTTCCATTTCTCAGTGTGTTATCTAAACCTCTATACTTGCACTATGACTAGGATTTAAGATAACCCGTCACACCCACATACACACACACACGCGCGCAACATACAGGATAATATAGCTTGTTTTTCTGTATATATTGAGTGTTTTTCTGTTTCCATTGTCACAAACAATGACCTATAACCATCACAACTAAACCTAGGAAAAGAATTATAAAAGGAAATACTGCTTAAAAGTGGAAAATACCTGCTTTACCTCTAAATTAAAGTGTTTTAAGGTCTTTTGAGAGTTCAAACAAAAACCTAAGGGTATGATTTAAAAAAAAAGAAGCACTGGCGCAACATTTATTTTGCCCTACAATATAAAAAAGTCTAGTCAACCACTGAAAACAAATGGAGCAGATTGGACAGTACAGTGTGTGGTTGGGAAACATACAAAGCCATTGCTTCATTCTGTCCTTTTCTCAGGGGACACTTTTCAAATGGTAAGACACCTTTGCAGAAACCTTTCTCTTTTTTACACACCATATCTTCTCCATCATTCAAGTAGCATTTGAGAGGGCACTCCCACCTGACCTCTTCCTCAGATGGATAACCAATGTCTGAGCTGAAAAACACAAGAACAATTGTACAGCAGAAAAACTGTGAGGAAGTTTCATGCAATTCTCTTCGAATAAATGTCGCTAAACTTTATTTGTAATGGCAGCCTTTACGTCATCTTACCTTGAACTGCCTGACATTACCCTCCGTCACCAAGTGATATTCATGTTCTGGAGTAATGCAGTACGCTGTCCTCTGCAATGAAGGACGTTGAAAACAAAAAGTGAACTAGCAGAAATAAACATAAACTAATAATGAAACACAACTTTAAACAAAAGGCTCAGAAACAGATGGCAATGTGGCATTTTATTCTGCATATGTTTGATGATCTCTGAAGTCATTTAGGATAGCATGCTGCTTGTGGAAAATATGAGTATGTAAGTACTGAGCCAGATGTCAGTAGCATGTTTGTGGCTTTGGGAAGTGACGCGTGTAAAAATGAAAACATCTCTCAATTTTAGGACCACACAAAGTCATAAAGCAGATTTAAAGCATGATATTGAAACAAGAAATCTGCTGAAAATTAACGGGTGTAGGAATATAATACGTAATATGATTTTACATAATTTAGGATTGTATAAAAAGTAATAATTATTTTTTTTAAATATAAGAATTAGAATTAATTTAATTAATTTAAAGAAAAGGCAATTTGTTCATTAAACCATTGTTTAATTAAAAAAAATGCATTTTTTTCCTTCTACTGAAACCACACTGAACAATGACATCAAAACTGAGGTACAAACCAAACTGTCAAGTTTGTGTATGTTACACCCCTTTATAATAAAAGTGCTGTCAATCGCTTAAAAAAATTAACTAATTAATCGCATATTTTTTATGCGTTGCGATTAATTCAAACCAACAGAAACATTTTTAATAAATATACTTTTATATGCAATAATGATATTGCAATAATTTTAATATTTAGACTAAAACTTCTAATTTAAGTGAACTTAAAACAATCTTCACATAACCCATTATAATAAATGTCATATTAACTTGTGCACTTCAGCAAAAATATACAGAAATTTAAATTGAAGTCAGACACATTCTAAATTAAATAAAGATGAATCCATAAAGCGATCCCCTTTTTGCTTTGTCCTTTGATTAATAGACATCACAGCAGCTGGTTATTATAGCTTATTTTGGCTGTTATTTCTTTAAGAGCTGCCGCTGCTGAATGTGACACAGTTCTGACACAAATCTTATTACCTCTCAACTCTTTCTACCTTTTCTGACCCGCTTCAGGTCAGGTGTGTTAGATGAGTGAGACAGCGCTGGGCTGCTCCAGAATATTTCAAACACATGTTCTTAAATATGGCTCATATAAAATATATTACATGCACAGTTTTAAGGCAGCTTTAATCATCTTTTTGGAAGCTTCATGACTTAACTGACCACGACGTTGCATGCACGAGGCTTATTTCGCACTTTGAAATGTAATGTACATGTATTTGAAGAGCGGGCGCTGCAAGCACAGTACTGTGAGGTGGAACGCGCGTCTGAAATGTCTTCAATTTGATGTGGTAGTAAAGATGTTCTGCAACTGAATAAATGCACTTCTTGTAAAGAACAAAAGTGACTGAAGCAGCAGTTGTGAGTGGGGTCACCAATCCTAGCCACGCCCCTGCGTTAAATATTTTTAACGCATTAATCTGAAAAAAATGTATTGCATTATTAATATATATATATATATATATAGATATATATATAAATAATCTTATTATTTTTTTCTCTTGTTTCTGTTTTCAGCTATAAATATGTCTCTTGCCAGTGTTTGTGTGTGTGTACCTATAGCATTAAATTATATATTGGGGGGATAATTTTATAGTATCTGTTGATAGCTGTATGTAAAACTAAGACGTCCTCATTTAGATGAGTGAAACATGTGTTTACTAACCTCTTTGAAGGTGCCTGGCAAAGTAAGGATTTTGTAGACAGCGTAGACTGGTACAAACAGCATGGAGGACAAGGCTATGGACCAACCCACCATATTTGACCAGGAAGGGAAAGCGTATTCATCGTATTTCAGGTCGCCAGAGGTAACAATGCTGGCGATTACCACAAACTACACAAAAAAAGAAGTCAGGAAGTACAGAAACAAAGGAGTTATTCACTATTCTGTACAAAAGAATCTGATTTGTCTGTGTATATAAATATTGTTAATAAGAAAATAAAGCATGTTATTTTACTGGTTGAAACAATTCAGTCTTATTAGCTGCTTTCAAACACAACTTTTAGATTAACTGACAAAACGTATTTAACATGCAATCGAACGGTACTGAGAAAGATATTATTTATTTTAGAGTCAAATTACATCCGGTGTTGTTTCACTCACCAGTAAGAACGTTGGACTGACGAACTTCCAGCAGAGCCTCCAGTAGATCCCTGGTTTAAAGCCCGTCATGCGTTCAATGTCCTCACTAAATCTATCCACGCCTAAGGGTCAGACACACAAAAGATTAGCAGCAGCTGGACATCATTTCAAGATGAAAGCACCCAAGACCTTCCTAAAGTGTATTGTGGATTCTCTTCTTACAATATCAGTGAGGATCTGAACTCTTTGTACTGTACTCTTAGACAGCACTGTGTTCAAAAGCTATGTAATATAATGTAAAGTAGATACGAGACATTTTGGATCTGAGGAAGCGATGTAATGGAATGTAGCACTGATAATCTTGACGTTTTAAAGTACTGAGACTTTAAACTATGTTTATGTATGCTCTTTGGGCGAGGCAGAGATACCTCAGTACCCTGAGTATTTGTATATAGACAATAGGCCCTGTCATACCCCCGGCACAATGTGGCAACAGGTGCAATGCAAGTGGTTTTTGCGCTTTAGACCATGTGCTTAGATTGTTAAAAAAGTCCCAAATTTTTGGAATGTACACTATGCGAACAATTGTTGCAATTCAAAGAATACACAGTAGGACTATAAAAATGACCTCTTTCTCTGCAGTAACTAGAATTACATATGCTTTGGAATAGTAACAAAAATAGATAAAGTGTAGATAAATGTATCCTTTTTTGGTCAGACTTCAAACTTTCATTGTCCTTGGGTTTTTAACTCTGCTCTTACTTGCACTGTACTGCATTAGTGTGTTGAGGCTGAATTAAAGTTTAAGACAAGTTAAAGTTTCTCTGTTCTGCTGGAAGATGCATTAGCTAAACTGACAACTATTCAAAAGTAGTTGTGTATGCAGGATAAAGTGTACAGAATTATTGGGACACTTTACACCAACAGAGTAATATTGCATTCTACTTTTGCAGCTTCCACTCTTCCAGTAAGGCTTTGGAGTGTTTTTGTGAGAATTTGTGCCCATTCATACAGTAAAGCATTTTGAAATTAGGCCCTAATTTTGGATGATAAAGCTTGGCTTCCAATCTCCGTTCCTGTTTATGCCAAGGGTGTTCGCTGGATTTGAGGTCAGGGCCCTGAGCGGGCCAGTTAAGTTGTTCATCCAACAATGAACTCATCCAACAATATCTTTATGGACATTGCTTTTCCTTGTGTACTGGGACACAATCAAGCTTAAACAGAAAAGAGCCTTCCCCAAACTTGTTCCACAATGTTGGACGCATAGCTTTATCCAAAATATATTGGTACAGTATGCTGAAGCATTAAGATTTTCCTTCAGTGAAAAATAGGGGCCTAGCCCAGCCCCTGAAGAACAGCCCTATATCATTATCCCTTCTCCAACAAACTTTACATTTGGCACAATGCAGTCAGACAGGTAACACCAAAAGCAGGCAGAAAAAGCAAGTTCTCAAACATATCTGGGGGGAGACGTGTCTACCGTCCAGTCTCCTGTCTTTCTTCAGTCAGTAGTGGAGGAGGACCTTGCACGT
>JAUMHP010000285.1:1972584-1986868 GCA_032361065.1 Enteromius trimaculatus
AAACATTTTTAGAATGTCTGCAATCTAAAAACTTAATAGTTTGAAAAAGAGTTACAGTAAGAATAGCCTCCCTAAAACAGCGAGCATAAGATGGGGCTGGGTTGCCCCAAATATTGTGTTGGGAAAGGTTGAGAAACAAACTTTTTTTAAACTACTGTCAGAGATCTCTATTGTGTTCAACAATTAAACGCATACCAAAATGTAAAACTAGTCCAATATCTATTGGAATGATATTCTATCCTGTAGTAAAAACATCTTATTAACTAATTTAAAAGACCAGAGATGCTACATTTATAACATTCTCTGTAAACTGCTTTTCTGTGATTTTCCCTTATTACAAAAAACAGTTTAAAATTGTAACATACGAGAAGTAACATCATGTGAAGTCACACACTTTCTACAGCATAGAGGAAATTGTATTTCTTATTTGCTTACTAATCTCACTAAATTAAACATTGTCTGAGTTTGTTGAGAGCATGTGCTAGTCTTTTTCCCTGTTCATCCACTAAGATTGATTAATTATCGGAAGAAAGAGAGGTCATGCGATGCATAGGGATACATTAATACGACGAAGACCTGAATTACGTCAGTGAAGAATAATATTGACAGGCATGTCATAAAGGGAGAGCAGCACTCACTCTGATTTTATCGGCTTTGGTTAACTTTAGGTCGTGCACGAAAGGGTTGATGACGGCGGGCAGCAGCAGGGAATGCTGTCTGGGAAGCGCGAACACTCTCTGCGGAGGCATCTTCACTCATCACAGCAGCGTCTTCATGTGTCCAAGCCTCTGTCAGCGGTGCGCTTCCTCTTTACACACCACAAGCACCACCTCACACATGACTTCAGTCCTAGCGATCTGCGGATGTTTCACAATCAAGTGAACTACCTAAATAGAAAACGACTAATTTTCCTCAGCAGGTTTTAGAGACAGAGCACGGTGCGTCTACACTCCACCCCTTACGGACATAATCCTATTAGCCATGTTACTGTAGTAGCCACTATAAATGCGCCCTAGTTCTTATTCTCTACAGCTCATACCAGTGCAGTCCTAATGAAATACTGATACATTATTGTGTAACATTTTTGTATACGGGGCTGAAAAACATTTTTGTGACCACACTTCACGCCCCGGTCGGAGACTCGGTTCTTCACTCAGCACAGGGATATTAATAACGGACGCAAATAAATATATATATAAAAAAAACTACATCCTAGATGACGAATTTCTGAATGTCAGCATTTCTGCACTGCATTAGGTAGACATCTTCAAACCAAAATACGGGCAGTACCCAAAAAGCAGTTAAGGTATCAACAAGTTAATTTAAGACCTTTCTAAACCCACAGATAAATAATTCTGGTTAAGATACAATAAAGATATTGAAAGCTCGACTTTGTTATAAAATGACCACTAGATGTCGCTGTTTATCTAGATGTGACGAGTCATTTTAAAGGGTGTTTGAAGTAGTAGTACTGTAGTAATGGGAACTACAGTAGATCACTGCTGATATTTTGACGTGAATGTCAAAAAAAAAATCATTAAAAGGACGCAGTGCAATGCTTTACAAAAACCTGTTAAAACTGAAAAGTTGTATGACAAAACTCTTGTGTAAAGGATAGTTAATATTTATTTTGAAACATAGTGACAAAGTGCACAAAGCAAAATAAAAAAATAATACAAAATAAAACATTACAAATATAAACAGATTGCATGTCATTTAAAAAACTACAAAAAAAAAAAAAGATTACAAATGATTATTAATCAGTAATCTCATGATACTTGCTTGACATGAGTCCATCATGCAACAAACCCTATACAGTTTTCAGGCAACCCGTGCCGTGAATCTCTCTGTACCATGAGAAGAAAGAAACAAGATGATGTGCTTTGACAGTTGTTTGGTCTCTGTTTTTACACAATTATCATGTATAAATGTGTCCTCTTATTAAATGAAGAATTTTGCATTGGATATTATTCACTATAAAATAAAACATGAATTAAGTCCTTCTTTGCAATCAATACTAGAAAAAGTTGTGCTTTTACATACTGCCTGGATGAATTTATTCTGGGCAAAAAACAAAAACAAAACAAAAGGAGATACATCTCACTGACACCACTGCCACATTTACATGTAACTGGGAAATGTCAGAAGTCCTTTTAAATCTGATGATATACATGTAGGCTATATTAAGGGGTAGGAGCTGCACTAAACCCTCTCAGTATAAAAAAAAAATGAACACAAATATCATGTTATGACAAAACAACAAAAATGATGGTCTTTTCTGCCTATGTTTGGCATGCAGAGATTGTCCAGGCAATGAAGGCTACCAGGCCTCTCTGGTTAGCTAAGGATAGGTTATAATCTAATAGGCTCTGACTAACCAGGAGGGGCAGAATGGTAAATTTGAGTGCTGTCATTTGGCAAGGCAACACTGGCCTTGTTTATCTAGTGATGAAGGTCATCACAGAGTGCCAGGGCTGAATGTTCTGCTCATGTTCAGCAATGTAGCCAGTCCTTTTTGATCTCCCCAACTTTGACAATTTTCAGAGCGCTGTCATCCATTTTGAAATAGTGGGAGTCTTTGAAGAAGTAGCTGTGACCTGAAAACATTTAATAAATGTAAATACCAAGTGAAAATAAACGAAAGGTTTAAGTTTAATGCGGATTTACTAAATTCACTTAATTGTGTCTATTTCATTAAGTTTAGCTAATCAATGACTCCATTTACCATCAATCGGTGATTCAGTTATCTTTAAAATGTTTGAGAGTGGGGTCGAATTCACAACCTAGAGAAGCTGTTTTTACTTGCTCAGATCCAAACAGCCTAATTACAAACAGAGGAACCTTTCAGACTCCACACAAGCCTGCTCTATGAGGTGTGTACATCTGTGTGTGTACCTGTACGAGTGTAAATGTGTGTTAGTGACAGCAGAGGAAAGAGTTAGGTGGTCGGAAAATAATGTATGTTAAGTACATTCCTGTGAATCTAAACAAAACCAGAACACCTTCCGTAAAACTGTTCCGAATCCTTAACCTCGCTCTTTTTTAAGCTTTTCTCTCATTTAGAGTTTTTATGTGTTTTTAGACAGAGGCTGTTACTGGAAAAAATGCCTCATCTTGAGCAGGAGGGAACCATATAGCAAGGTTTTTTTGTTGTTGAAGGCCTAAAGCCAGCAGTAATTGGGTTGGCGTTAACTGCCAAGAATGCTCTACCAAGCTCAACTTTAGTCCAACACACACACACACACACACAGATGACTAAAATGCAAGTGGTTATTAAAGGAATCAGTAATATATGCGAGATCTAACAGAATGTGAGTGAGAGAGGGGAAAGGAATGAGATGAAAGGTTATTTCAGGGTAGAGGTCAGGTTTGTGCCACAGACAAAGCTAGATCTGAAGTCAGGCACTTGGCTATTAGTCTCTTACCGTCACTATTAAGGCTGAGAGCAGCATCTAGGTCATCATGGACATCACTCCAAGAATCTTCAATCATTTTAGGGTAACCTGGATCCATCTTTTTCTTGGCTTCATTGTATCTGAGAAGCAATGGAAACAACTTTTGACATTTGAATCGACATATTTTTGCTATTCCTTAACTCCTTAAATTCCCTGGCACTTCTTCAGTAGGTGTTGCAGTTTTAAAAGCATGTGTAAAATCCACTAAATCCCAACAGTTCATTTATATAACAGTATAACCTCGTCTTATTATATCCTGTAGAATTTGCCTAGACTTCAGTGGAAAAACACAGGCTTCGCACAAACGTTGATAAATTTCACAAATGTTATAATTTATAAAAAATAATTTCTAAATCTGTGGATTTTCGAAAAATAATTTCATAATTTACAACTATCTAGTTCTACTTTAGTTTCTTAAGGAACACGTGTATTTTACTCATTAATAACAGTGAACACACTTTATTAAACCCACATACGCTGAGAGATATTCAAAATAGATTACCTCCAGAAATTCTTTCCAGCAAATAAGTAAGTCTTCTTGCTCTTGTGGAAGGAGTAGGCAGCATCAATTCCATGCAAATCTGAAGGAAGACCCATGCTGGAGATCTTCTTGGGATAGTCTCTCTCTAGAGTACTGGCAGAATATACCCACATCTCATCACCTAGAGAAGAAATTAAAAATATTATTTTAAATACAAATAGTGTTTATACACACACACACACACACACACACACACACACACAACCTTGCGGGGACTCTCCATAAGCGTAAAGGTTTTTATACTGTACAGACTTTATATTCTATCGCCTTACACCAACCCTACTCATAAACAGAAAACTTACAGAAAACTTTCTGCATTTTTAGATTTTCAAAAAACTTAATTCTGTGTGATTTATTAGTTTGTTCGACTGTGGGAACATCCTTTAAGGTCCCCACCATGACAAAAGTCCCCATGAGTCTGTGTGTATTCAGGTTTAAAGGAATAGTTCACCCTAAATGAAAATGATCCGGGACTGTTTCCGGTTTCCACAGACAGCAGATGTTTATGAATATGTGCACATTACTTCACTGCGCTCACGTGTAATGGCCATCACCTATTTAAACCCATTCAAAAGCTTGGAGGGGTTTGGACAATTTTTATTATAACTCCAATTGGGTCACACGCACATAGGATGCTTCAAAGGTGAGTAAAAGACTTGAACCCTGCCATTTCCAATCGAAGTTGTTGTTTTTTTCTCACTTGGTAAGAACTCACCACTACTGCATTTTTACATTACAAAAATACTATAATGTGAATTATTATAAGAATTAAAAATGAAATAAATCAAAACTAATGATGATTTATTTCTCAAGAAACGCTTCTTTTTATTATCATCATCAATTTCAAAAACAGTTGTGGCTCCTCAATATTTTTGTGAAAACCATGACACATTTTTCAAGACTCTTTGAGCAATAGAATTCCAAAGCAATTTACTTAAAAATGTAATTATAAAGTATTTTATTTGGTAAAATCATAAAGGTCTTTATCAATTCTGATCAATTTAACGCATCCTCACTGAATATATGCATAAACAAACAAAACATACAAACTTTTGAATGGTGATATAGGTTTCTCAGCAAGTAAATAAGTACATTTTAAACACTAGAGACAGAAACAAACCCACATAAAACCTTAAATATCTTACGGAAATAAAGAGAAAAAAATTAAGAGGGAGTGAGAGAGAGAAACAACTTGTTTATTAAATTTAAGAGACACTTCGATAGTTCTTAAAGCAATAGTTCACCCAAAAATGAAAATTCTGTGATCATTCACTCACCCTCAAAACTGTAAAAACTACAAGACAATAACCAAAGTGAAGTCAAATAAAGAAGTACCATTTAGCAGCATCACATCACTTACTAGCACGTAATGGAATCAAAAGAAGATCCTGACAATGACAAGCAAGGTTTCACTAACAATACCATCACTATCCCAGGGCAGTGTCACTGCACTCAACCTATACCAGGTCCCAAAAGCGTTTTTAAACCATAACCCATCTGAAGAGCGTGGGCCTAACAGCGATGGATTGTGGATAAGGATCAAATTCGATGATCAATATTTATTTTTGGCATTTTGTGTGTCTGTATTCACTACCATCAAATGTAAGTGTTTACCTGCAAAGAAGACTGTCTTCTCCTCTAGAGGATTCTCATAAGCTGCGTCAATCTTCTCCGGAAGTTCACTCCAGAATGTAGCCACCAGCATGGGGCCTGTTGGCTTTCTCCTGACATCAGCAGTCCTGAAGAGGAATCTGTAACAGGACATATTAGAGTTATTAGACTGGGCAACATTATGCTTGTGCACGTATAAAGTGAAAGAGTGAAAGAGAGCAAGAAAGGAGAAAGAGACAGCGTGTGCCGAACTCTAGCTACAATAAGGTGATTCACTGAGCATATGTTTCTTATTATGGCTGAAGAATGAGTTAAGAGCCATTTGGACATGTCCAAACTTGCCTGCTGCCCCAGAATAAACCACAAAAACAATACCAACCACCCCAGACCTCTTTCCACTGACCTATTTTTTAAGGCCAAAACAGTTCATCCTTAGAGAAGAAGACATAGATCCCAGGACTTTCTCACTGCAGTGAAGAAAAGCTCCTGTGAGCAGCAGTTATTTCACTTTAAGGTAAACTTCAGATCACAGCACTAAGTTAGAACTGAACTTTTATCAAACAATTTGCCCCAAAGCTCCACTCCTTCAGCTGAAAACACTTCAAACATCCCTCTCTTCCCTGTCTATGCAATTAAACATGTAAGAACAGAACACTTCTGTAGTTAAAATGCTGCTTGAGTTCAGTTCTTATTTGCAGCTATCTTAGAAACTAAAAGAACAGGAATTCATTTCAAAAAATGCCTTAGCTTTGCCTTACAAATCTGAGCCAAAGATTAGATAAAATAAAGACTTTCTGGTGCAGCTGAATAAACAAAACATTAGTGAACTTTTCGGGGGTGCGCTCTCTGGCCTTACTCTCTTTTTCTCTGTGAAATGACTTAAACAGCTGTCGCATTTATCCAGCTGGGTGAATATCTGAGATCTCAAGTCATTTTGCCCACACAGTAAAGTGAGACTTGCAGCTCCAGGGATTCTCAGATTCACAGAATTACGCTGTAATTTGATCCTAACGCTATAATAATGACATTTCCACTGCTGAACCGTTTGACGTTTCTGCACAGACAAATAATAATCACCAGCAAAAATATAGAGAGGTTCAGACGCTTGGAGAGGATTGATTTGTAAGTCGACCTACCATAGGCAGAAATCACCAGACATCCCGTGATGCAACAATAATTGGATTGCATTGTATTGCAGTGTGATTAAGACTTTTTACTGTTTTAGAAACATTTTTGTTACAAATTTGAAGTTTGACTTTAAACAAACAAACAAATAAATAGCTTTGGATAAAACATTGGTTAAACAAATAAAATATTAACATTGTGAGATGATGAGGGAAAAATTTGAATATTACATTTCCCCTCATATTCAGAAAGAAATAGGACTGTGAGGATAATGGAAATGACAGGCTCTATTTTTGATTTATTGAATCAACAAGATCTGGATCCCTTAGATCATTATTTCAGAGGGTATAAGAGTCCTATACAGAGTACTACACAGACATACACTCATATCCAGCATACACTCTTTTCAGTGTGTGTGTGTGGTCCTGTGATGATGTATCCGCATAGCAGTCAGCTTTAAAAGGCTGGAGGTGTGTGTAGAATAGTGGCTGGTGCTTTTCATTCCAGAGCAACACAAGCAACTTAAATACTGTAGCAGAGGTAGACTGAATTATACTGTAAGAGAGATGCTTGACTAATTATCAGTTGAGAGTTTTTGTTAAAATACTGGTTAGGGGTTGATTTTAGAACACAAATGTGTTGTCTCCTTCAGAACAACACTTTAAAAACAAGTACTAATGTTTATAGTCAGCAATCTGTAAAGTGTACTTTCTTATGAACATTTGCTACGTTAAAGCAGTCAGCATATTTAGTCTCCACTAAATGACCCTGGAAATATTCAGCCAGACAAAAACAAGGTATTTTGATTTTGGGATGTGGGATCAGATTTGTGGATTTTCCCTTCTCTACCCACTCTCGCCACCACTTACTTTGTTTAAACTCATCCGAGTTCTGGACTAACAATGTGGCTAAAGCATCAGCATGTTTCTTCTCCTGTTTAAATCGTCATCCTGTTATTCCAACCACTTTAAAGCATATTTCCCTTATATAATGATTTCAAAAAGATATGCTGAAGTTTTTTAATAGGCAGATAAACTGGGTCATGAAGTTTTCCCCAGATGGCCATGGAGCCATTTCCTGTGCATGCAACCAGAAAGATTTTGAAACCACTGCAAACAGATGAATTGAGCATACTCTGCCAGCAAATGCTAAAATGAAATAACTGCTACCCACAGTTGCGTGAGCCTGGTATCATAGTGTTCTATTCAACCGGTCAAATTATAAGTAATAATTAAGCAAACGTAAGCAATACAATGATCCTGAGCCTGAATATACTCTGTTATTTTCTATTCATCTTGAAAATAGGGTTAACATTCAGGCCTTTCTGTGAATTGAGTGTCCTTAAGTTACCTGTCCGTAAAGAAGAAGATCTCTCCTCTGATCTGGGCTACGGCATCAAATATGATGTTTTCATTACATATATCCATCGGTGTGACTGGAGGGAGTTCAGTGGGCAATGGTTTGTCTGTTGGTACACCTGTACAGAGAAAAGAGAAAAGTGTTAAGAGGAATAAAGAAAAATACTTTTAATCATAGGTTAAGTCTATTCTATTCAGTACGGTCTTCAACACACTCACCATAGAGCTCCTGGATACCTTTAACATCATCATCAGACAACCTCAAGGTTTTGGTGAATGTGTAGACGGGAGCCATGAGAGCTCCAGGGTCCTCAGAGTGCTCCAAACCCAGGGCATGGCCAAACTCATGGGCTGCCACCAGGAATAGACTGTAGCCTGAGAAAAAGACAGAGGCCAATTTATTAATCTGACTACAATTACATAAGTATAGCATCACAACAAGAGACATTTTTTGACATCACAACAACTAAATATTTTGGCATGCTACAAATAATATTGCAATAGTGATACAAAATATCTCTATGTCACCTTGATCAGGACAGAAGCCCCACTTGCGGTCATCATCAAAGCTTTTGGTGACAGCACACCACATCTTCCCATCACTGCGTCCCGACGTGGTGCAGGAGTCGTAATTGTTGCCCAGAAATTTAAAGGGGAAGACACATGGTGCACCTTCTGAATTTCCTCCGACCGTTGACATGGCTGTGTCATTTAAAACAAATTGCAACTTTAGAGGTTGATAATGACAAAATTAGTATTACAAAACCACAGAGGGTTAAAAAGTATGATCTACAGCATTCTAAACAGGAAAAAGCTTTTTGATTAGAAAAGAAATTCAGAAGAAAAAAAAATAAAAAGCTTAACAACTGAAATACCAAGGGAAGCAAAATAAGCAGTGATATGGAAACTGTTACGATTAAATGTGCATATTTGTTTTTTAAATAAGATGTCACAAGCTATAACACAAGCTGTATTTAGTGGTAAACCCACATATTAGATCATGGCATTTGAACCTAAAGAAAAACTACAGGAGCTGAGAGAAGCGTCAGGGAGGAGTACTTCTCGATTACACAGACTCAACAGTCTGAATCACGCTGACTCGACAGACTCGAAATGAAGGACACACCAGTTTCATAGCATAAACAGAGCTGTTTTTTGTTAAAGTTCAGCTCAAGTATGGGGCTGTGGTCCAAAGCTCCGATTTAAAGTGATGGCTTGCGCCATACTGGACTTGTTTTTGTGACTCTTTTATTCAGCGCGCACACACACACACACACACACAAATAGGAAGAGAGGTCTGCATTCCCAGGGAATTACAACCAGATGAGGAGTTCTGTGCTCCTGAATTGCTTATGCAAGATCAGTAACACAATGGAAAAGATCTCGTAATAAAGGATAAAAGAAAACTTTTACAGGCTGCTGGAAACTGAGGAGTAAATGGAGAACTGCTTTAAAGACTGACTGACCTTAAAAACCAATTGCACAGACAGATAGATTACTGATTTCAAATCACTGTAATGATTCCCAACAGTTAGTTTTGTTATTGCATCATGGTGTGTCCACTTAAGTTTCTTGCCACTTCCATCTTTGGCTTGCTTACAGTGAGGTTTGTAAAGCACTATTCTGTAACATGTTAAGATAACAAAAAGTTTTTTCTATTTTTTTAAGAAATTGATTTAGATCGATTCAGTGCATGCATTCTGAAGCAGTAATATCTTACACAGACCAATCTTTTGAATGACAGCATAAGCATACTTATTTTTGGTTTTGAGAAAAATCTAAATAAAAATGTATTTGGATTGAGACTTATTTTAACTTATTGACTGACCTGTTTCAGGACAAAATCCATAATTCTTGTCACGGTCATAATCTTCGGTAGTGGCACACCAACGGTATCCATCATCACGGCCAGAGGTGGTGCAACTATCATATTTTTCCCCCTGAAATGTGTAGGGGAACTTACAAGGAGCTCCATCTGCATTTCCACCCAACGTAAACAGGACTGCAACACAGTAAGGAAAAGAACGGAGTCAGTGTTTTAGACATTATTATAGTCACGATGTGTCGCACACATTTCTAACCCAAAATAAGTCTGAGAATGTGCACCACTTTGAATGGGAACAGTGTCTAATTATATTGTACTCTAAAACTTACAGTACAAAGGGTACTCACGCTCATGAGGACAGAAGCCATACTTTCCATCTTCATCAAAGTTGTATGTGGTAGAGCACCATAGGAACCCATCATCTCGACCCTGAGAGGTGCAGCTGGTATATTCTTTACCCATGAACAAGAATGGAAACTTACAGAACTCCCCTTCTGCATTCCCATACTTCACCTTTACCACTAAATCAAGAGGGAGGGAGAGAAGAAATCACATTATATAAACAAATGTTAAATTGGTCAATTGAAATGGCTAAAAACAAACCGCTACTTCAATTTGAAGTAACCAGAAGCAAGACATACCTTGTCCCTCTCCCAATGTCCACAGCTCATCATCATCAAAGTGTGAGTCTCCTCCAATACCAGGACCAGGGGCAAAGGCATGAGCCAGAAGACCATCCTTCCCATCAAATGGGTAACCATCACCATGTTCTATAACAAACAGAAGACATTTAACTCAACACACCAGGGTTGGTGTTTTGGGTTGGTAACTGCATAGTTTCAACATAGGTCTCAAGTTTAGTTTAATTTTCTTAAGATTTGTCAACATATTTTCATTTACAGCAAGCTCAGGAAAGTTTTAAACTGTGACAACAGTGTTTCATTTTGCCTTGTAAACTCATGATGTTATTTCCAAAAACCACAATGAAAATCAATCTCTGGTGCAAGAAGCATTATATAGTACTAAGGATTTTCAGTGACTGTGGTTAGTATGTAACTAAGTACTGTACTTAGAGCTGTGATTAGGAAAATAAAAATGAAACTGAGGTTTGAACATTTACACACAGTCGTTCCGAAACATATTTTATAGAAAGACAAAAGGTTTTATTGAATACCATTTCGGCCAAAGTTAATCATGATGTCAGCTTCTCCATCCATGATCCTGCTGAATTTCAGAGGTGTGACATCACTCCAGACTTTAAATGCACGAAAGAAAGCATCATCAATTGTTTCTTCATCCAGATCTGGGGTGTGTCCTAAGATCCTGCGGAAGAAGAATACAATATTGCCTTTTAACTATAAATTATTGATTATTTCATATTTTCTAGAAAAAGAAATACAAATCAAAATGATCTTTTTCTAATTATGCAATGTGTTTAGCTGTCACTCATTTATGGAATTATCTGTTATATTGTTTATAGCAGATAAGTGGATACTGCATTTGTGTTTTCTCATGACTTTGAGTGGCTCAAGAATGCATATGCTTATAAAAGTCGTCAGTCACCATGTTCTAGCATGTTCATGTTAACAGCATCATTAAACTCAAATATCATATGCAGTAAACCTTTGGATGCTATGCTTTTTCCCTGCCAATAGTTTGCCACCAACTCTTTTTGCATTGCAAAGAGACATGGGGATGTCCAAGGTCCCAGCTCAGTCCAATCATCATCAAGCTATTACAGATCACTCACACACAGCGATCAGAGGACAGCTGGTTACACTGATCACCTGCTGGTGTGCAGCATGGTCTGGTTTCTTTCTCCTTAAGAGGGAGCTCCGCTTCAAACCAAAACCAGGACTGTCAAATCCAAACCTGTTCTGGCACTACAAGGCAGTCTGAAATGATCCCTACAGAAAAATGGAGCAACATCAAACAAATGTGCCAGGTGCAAAAAACTAAAAAGGTTCTCTAATAATAATCAGTATGAGAAGCTCTTCAATATTCCCCCAACAGCATGAGGTGACACTGTTACTCTGACCATCCTGGAATACGCAGATGATACTGCTAGACCATTTACAGTGTACAGTGATAACATGGAACCCTCCATTTCAACAAAATCAATGGGGCTCAATCATCAGAGCTCTTGCCATTGTTTGGCAGTCTGTGGGTTTTATATATTTAAATGAAATAACTTCATGACATGCTGAAGGTTCCTTGCAGGTGCAGAGTTAGCAAATGCTAACTGCACTTGTGGCGGTTACCAGAGAAAGCATCTTAGACACATAAAATACTACATTTATTGTATTATTTAGTGCCAAACCATATAACAATCTACAAGGATAACAGCATTCAACTACTCAACCTGCAAAATAGTGAGCCTATGGACCTTAATCAGAGAAAGACAAAATAAAATGCATTCATTATTTACTCGTCTTCTTGTCATCCCAAACCCTTAGGCTGGAAGAAAGAAGAAGATATTTTGAAGAATGTTGGGGAGGAATCAGTTTTGTGGCCACTGACACTCATTGTTATGGACATAGCATCAAGTTTGGAAAGACATAATGGTGAGTAAATTATGGCAATTTTCATTTCTGTGTGAACCAAACCTTTCATTTTACGTGAATTCAAAGGTTGTGAGGGAGAGAAGTACAATCTGTTCAAAATATTTCTTTACAAAAAAAAATTCCACTGGACAAAACTGGAAAACATGAATTGTGAAAATCAGATGTAACAACTTAATACAGCACAAAAAAATTTGAATATTCACATACTGGGGAAAATCCTTATGTTTGAAAGTGAAAACAAGCTGTGATAGCGGATCAGAACTGGTAACTGTTTGACAAGCAGGAAGCTTTACAGCTTCGCTATGCCAACCTGACTGGACAATTTTTATTGCAATTATTGACAATGATGTGCTGTTTAATACCAATTAATATTTAAGGTAACACTTTATTTTGATAGTCCACTTTAGACAGTCTATAACTATAAGTAACTTTCTAATTACATGTCAGCAAATTCTCATTAATTTGTAGCTACATGTCTACTAACTCTCAGAGTTAGGCCAAGACAGTCAGTACGTTGAATGTTGTGGATCTTAAAAAAAAAAATGTGTTAGAAGATATTAAGCAGGCAGTCTACCAATTCTCTAACGACTACTGTAGTTGTACTGCTTTCTACGACATGTAGTTGCAAAGGTAAAATTAAAATAAAATAAACTTCTTTATGAATTAGCAAAGCTGACACTAGCAAAAAATCTAAGGCTTTTCTTCCGTAAATCTGCGTAGGGAGTCTGAAAACTTAGTAAAGCAGGGAGTAAAGCAACATAGTTGTGGTCGTGACTCACTTAAACACTGTGAGGTCTTGTAGGCCAGTAAATATCCTCAAGATCCGAAGTCTGTCCTTTTTGTTACAAAAGACTATTGATCACTTGTTTTATGTTTGAATGTTGGCCAATTCCTTCAATGACAGTAAATATTCATTCATAGCCAAACATTTCTTGTATTTCCTGTAAACGGTTTCCACAACTTTAGAACCTAATAAAATCAGATTTGTTGTTCCTTTTAAGCTCCACCTCCAACACAAAGCCACAAAGGTCCTGCTGGGAACATGCTTTGAAGATATGTTGACTGTGCTCTCTGTTATTGACTAGCTTAGTGACTCACACAAATATGTTTCCTTTTAAAAATCTTTTGCAAGCACAAAACTCTCACTCTTTAATAAAATCTAATAAAATATAACACTTTAAATATTGAATCACTGGTGCTGACAGAACTGTTTATGCACATTAAAGGGTTAAAGTGACTGACAAAACAGTAAGAACACTTAGCTCAGCACTGTCTGAGGTAAACACACACCTGTAGGTAACGTTTTTCTGTCCCCACTTGGGCTTCCTGTGGAAAAAATTGTAATTGGCCACATCAGGAACTCCACATCGTGGTTTCTTCATGATCTCTACTGTCTTCTGGTCAATCTCTCCCGTCTCAGGTAAAGCAAAAAACTTCTGCATCTTCTTCAGTGTGTCCTTCAACACCATCAGATTACACCGGTCTTTTGGGCATCCATAGAACTTATTTAAGTAGTGCTGTCAAAAAGAGGATACAATGAAAGACAGAGAGAAAGAGAGAGGGAGAGGGAGAGATGTGTCAGCTTAAGTAGAACTGTTTAACACAAACCACATATGGTGTACTTGGGCTTTACATTTTTCACAGATATTGCAACTGTGAAAAAAGGAGAAAAGTTAACTACTGCACAAATACTAACAATATTTACAATTGTTTTAATATTGGTAAAGTTCTGAAGCCATCTGAAATCAATATTAACACACTGAAATGACAAACAAACAACATATTTCAAGTTTATTATATATATA
>JAUMHP010000285.1:1987002-2053637 GCA_032361065.1 Enteromius trimaculatus
TTATAAGTAGGCATATCCAAAGAAAACCAATAAGCTTGCTAACTAACTAAGTTAAGTGCTTTATTCTTTCAGCGAAATGAAAATACACTTACCAGAGCCACTTCTTTGTCTGTGAAAGAAGTATCATCGCCTGGAAACTTTATGATGGGTGAGGGCGCAGCAAAAGTTTGCAGGGAAGCAAGAAACTGTACGAGGAAAACTTTGAGGACAACATGCCTACAGCTGAAAAACTTATAGCACATCATTTTGGTCCGGTTCCGAGATGTCCGTGTTTTAAAAATAAGGCGAAGAACTGGCCTTGACGACTTGTTCTCCGAGTTTCTCTGAATGCACTGCAAACGTTCCTTCTTTTCCTCAGCGACGCATCCTGCTTTCGTGGTCTGTGGAATAGGTTCTGCTTGCACACGCACTTTTTTGATGCTGGGGCTTGAGCTGAGACTGCGCAGCCTCCGGATCCAAGAATTCGGGAGAGCAGTGAAATAGGAGACGCCAGCGGGAGCGAGCGAGTGCGCGCGCGCGCATCATGAGCCGCGTTTCAGCAACAGATTTGCGCAAAACTTTGTCGATATTTGATAAAAGTAGAGAAAAAAAGTATTGCGAAATGACGGCGTTTCCATTAACCAACGTTATGCGGCTAAAACGTAAACAAAAAGCCTCTCTTGATAAGTCATAGCAAAGAACTTTGGATTTTGGATATATTTATACAAAGGACAAGTATGCATCTATCTTTAGAGAAGCAGCACGGAGAGATACTTCAAATGTGGGCGGCAAGGCTGGAATAAACACAAGCATCAACCGAATGACCGCTACCAGCTTCCGTATCAGAGCCGAGCGGCACCGCAGACCTGCGCAGTTTAAACTGTTTGCGCATTAATTGCAGGGAAAGCCCCTTATACTGGAGAATGAACGCGTATTAAGTGTTTCTTGGAGGTTATAATATATTTAAGAATGATCCTTTGACTTTTTACATATGCCATGTGACCTGTAAATGCGAAAACCCCGTTTCCATTGCAGTTATAAATACTCCTTTTTCGAATTGCCTGAAAAATCACCTAATGAGAGCGTAAAAGCCTTTTTTTTTTGCGATATATGGGAGTTTTTGACGCGTTTCCATTAAGCGTATTTTCAATTCGCAATTGCAATTTGAAGTGTAATGAAAACGCGGCTATGGACACAGAGAGGTTTGATGTTTTTAGTAAGGCCAAGGCCAGCCGGTTTTTAAATTTCGAAATTGGGTTTTGTACCCCGAGTTTTCTTGTTTCATGTTTCACAATGTTCACATTTTACCCTGGGCTAAGTAACCCTTAGTTATTCTCAAGAGCTTACACTACATTTGCAAACCAAGTTATAACGTTATTTTTCGCTTATGAGGACATTGATTGGACGAATCCTCAAATACTGTTTTTAAGTGCATCTTTGCAAAAGTGGCAAAGTTTTGCCTCTCTAGCCGTTTTAAATCTCATAAACGGTAGTTCACAGCTAGAGCTTATTTTGGATATGACAAAGTAACAACCAGTGTGGAAGACACAGCGAATACCAATGGGCGTGCAGGAAGTGATTTACCGCGGCAGCTGGACACGAACAAGCACAGCGTCCTCCAGCGAGCGAATTCCTCTAAATGAATACAGCAAAACAATCCACTGCTGATTCCAGTCAACTGGTTTGCTGTCACTTTGGGAGTATTTTTCTGTCAGATTCTCAAACGAAACAGCGCGCTAAAGTCCATTTGACTGTACAAAGAAAATGTGTTTAGAGTTAAGAATGGTGGAGTTTTTATTGGTTGGCTGTTGCTCAACAACTGGGCTGTTACCTGGCAGTAGCTATCGAGCTTGTTTGATCAAACGCGCTGTGGCTAAAAGATTATTTGGAAAGATTGCTCTTAAAAGAAAACTTGGGTAACCAGATTAAACTTCACATGTATCGACACAGTTTTCTGTCTCCTGCATCATTAGCTGTAGAACATTGGCCTATCTAAATTACAAATGCCCTACTGACACTAGTAGGCCCCTTGTTTGCCAAAGGTTTTGTAATGTGAAAATGTAAGGTCATGGAGGACAAGGTCATGGTGAAGGCCTTACATTTCGTGTCTAACGGGCTTGAGTAATGTCAGATATTCTAGGTCTGATTAGCACAACCTGTATGACAACCTGTATTTATAAAGGGCCCTATGTTTTTATGAATGTTTTAATCAAGAGAAAGATTCTTTTTGCATGGCATTTTCTATACTATGCAATATTAGTCATATTTTTAGCCCTTTTTTGTTGAAATGGTTTCTTGTGTCAGAATAGGATTTTTAATTGCTGCATTTTGTTCTTCAGATCTGTAACTGTCAAAGCCACTTCATTTTCGATTTGCTGGGGCTCAGTGGACTGTCAGCACACTGTCAACAGGTAAATTATTTCATTCTTAAGATGGTGGTAATTATTATTTTTATATATTTTTGTTTGTTTAACAGAACATGCATATTTGATCAGCAGTTTCTGTTTTTTTTTATCTTCAAGCAAGTAACAAAGATACTGAATTCAAGTTCCATGTTAGATTTTTTAAAATTCTAAGAATATCACTTTCACCTTTGCGAAGGGATCAAATAATGTCAACTTTTGCTACTTTTGACCACCATAAACAAAACAGTGTTTACATACATGTAAGAGACGCACGGCATCACCACAGCCTCATCATCTGCAGAGGAGAAATTGCTATTCAATTACACCAAACTACACGCATAATGATAGACTAAAAAGCATTATAAAGGCTTGTGCAAATATTTTACTGAAACTTTCTATTCATATAGTTTTTGTTTCTTGTTTTATGCGTTGATTCAGCATGTTCAGTGTTGTCTGTCCTTAAGTGTAAATGTATTCAAAACCCTGAGGCAACAAGATAAGAACAGGCCAATAAGAGGGGTAAAACACAAAAACAATATCAAGTAAACGCATATTATTAATATTAGTAATACAAATATACTAGTATTCATTGAAATAATATAATATTTAAAAATGTTATTTATAACAGCACTAAATATCTATATAGCACTTTCGATGCATGCTTCTTCATCGAAGGGTTCTGGTATTGTTTATGACTCAAAGAAAGGAAAGTTCTTCCCTCTGGTGGCGTAGTCGGGAAAATGCAAGATGAAATTAAAAGTTTCACAGCAGCATTTTATATATTAAAAATACTGTATAGCCTACTCATTTTAAATATTTATAATGATTTTTCTAAAAATCTTTTTTTCTCTGTAAGACCTTTAAGTCAGAGGATGCTATTTTGCGTCATTTGTGTTTGTGTATAGAAGCTCTTTTGGTTTTCCAGTCTGTTTGATACTGTGCAGTGCACCACATATGCTGTTTTTATTACTATTGAATTAATAATGGTAATCATAGCATATTACCATTAGTATTAATGTTATCGAAATAGTGTGAGGGATCTGTGATTTTAAAATCTTAGTAAGTGTGCCCTCTGGTGGTAGACATAAGCCTTCACATACTTTGATGTGTCCTCAGTGGGGTTTATTGAGCTTCAGCAGGCCTGCAGTTCGCCCCTGGATTTCCTCTAACTCCTCCTGACATCTCTTTTTCCTCCATCGGAAGGATTAAAGTCGACAGTATATTGATGTGGTCTCTTTATAGGAGAAAGCTGGAGGACTTAGCATTGAAATCGAACGGGCTGAACGCTCTCAAAAAGGATTTCTACTGCATATCTCACCTGTCAATTCTCTTGCACTGAGAGGAGTTAATTTTTTATCGCTGAGTGTTTGCCAATGGAAAGAGACTGTGACTGTGATGCACGAGGGTTGATCTCATTTCATGCTCAGGACCGTAAACAGAAAGGAAACCATTTTTCACTTGTCTCGTTCTCTCTTCATTTCTCTCTGTCTGTCTGGCTGTGCCTCTCTCGCCTCTTTCTCCCTCCTCCTTTTATATAACGAAATCCACATTTGGCCTGTATCAGCGAATAGAGGTGTCCTGTTTTCTCAGGGCCTTGAATGCATCTGCGCTTATGAATGCACAACAGGCATAGGGAGCCCGAGATGATAAACTTTGATTTGTATGCAAATTGTTTCTTTTGTTCTGCATTTGTTGGCTGCCAGAGATCTTTTACTTATAGCCTGCTCTCTCCTTTTCTTTTTCTCTCTCTCACTGATGCTGTCCAACCCCCCCGAACACGCTTCCTCCACCAGAATGCAAATGCACAACTGATTCATCTGTTGGTTGATAAAACATTTAATTAACATCCCTGGCAGAGTTTAAAACTAAATAGGCTACATTCATAAGATGACTCTGTAGGAGTCGGAAAATCCTTTGACAAAGTGAAAACATCATATTTCACTCTGTCTGGCATCTTCCTCTAGTTAGCTCCTCAGGGCCAGTCTCTGTGTCTGTTCAAGGGCCATCTCGCTCTCTCTTCCTCTCACATTTTCCATATTGTCACTAGTGTAAGGGGAATGCTACATGAGGCTGGTGACTGTCCTCGTCCCCTCTTTCTCTCACATCCAGCTGGCCCTTGCTTCTCCTCTTGAACCACTAGTGTGATTCTTGACTCCAAACGTCCCAGCTGGTTGAATCAGGCCAGTCAACAGGTCCAACTGATTTTGAGGGGGTACTGCAGGGTGTTGGGGATTCATCTGGGTCATGTCAGAAGATCTGTCAACACATCAGTCCATTTGGGATGTGTTCTGACCGTGTTCATATGTGCCACTGAGCTGTGACCTGCCCCTGCTACATTGGACATTTGTGGTCCTGTTCCAATTTGGATGTAAAAGTGTACAAGTGCTCACAACAGAGTGAATTAATTTTTCGATGAAGGGCAAGTGTACAAGTCTGACCTACAAAGTGAATTTCTGGGCAGTTCACACGCACTCGCATACTTGTCAATTCAGAGAGGATTGAAAGTACTTTTAGTTTTTATAATGAAGCGAATAATGAATAATAATTTATTCCCAAACTTTTTGACTTTTTGCCCCATTTGCCCGCATCTCTACAGTAGTTGTATGTCGTTCACATGGGCTAAAAATGTAGATTTTTCAATTTCTATTAATAACTCCAATTGCATCGGCTACCTGCAAAAACATTTAATAACATTTAATAAGATTATGTATTGGCTATACTACCTACTCTGAAATTGTTGAATGAATAGTTTGACGCATTTTGTTCAGTACCTTTGTTAAGCTAATTTCTTTAAGTACATGCCCTTATATTTACATGGAACATATTACAGAGCAGAGCTTGAAACAATAGGATGAATTATTGATCATAAACCCATTATGTCTAGCATAATTTATTCACGATAATAGAGAATTTATTAACAAGCTACTCAGACGCATCGGAATGATTGTTTCTATATTACTCTCAAAAGCTAATTCTTAAAAAAAGATGACTCCACGGGCTTTTGTTTTGATTGGTGTATTGTTGGAGAAAATGCCCCAGAACAGCATTTGTGAAATCATTTTGATTTGCCGCTTTTTTCCGCGCGTGTTTCTTTTTGAGCGCGAACTTGTAAACACTGATGGAATAACGCGTTCCATAATGACAGAGTGGGCGCGAGGACTGTCTCCTGTGGCGTCTCTCCGTCTCAATAATAGGTCAACAGCTGTATTTAAAAAATTAATCAGATTTCTTGGCAGTTGCAAAGGTTAGCTCGTCGCGCTTGGAGATGCAACCGGAGCACTCTGATCGGCGGAAAATCTCAGTGGAGATGAGCGGAGCTGCCTTTGATGAGACGAGCATGTAAATGATTTGTGCCTTTATAGGACACGCGTGTGCGTAGTCTATTCTCCACCGGCGTTTGCGGAAACAAGTTCAACTGATTGCTTTGCGTTTGCAGTCTGTGCATTTGCTCTGAACACTCCACGTGCGCACATCTAGCTACACTTATCCATCACTGAGCAATCAGACCGGAACTGACATTTAGATTAGTAGGCAACAGTGCTTCATCAACAGTACTTCAAACTCAGACATATTCATATTAGAGCATGTGCTGTTGGTGCAGATGGTGGTGTGAATAGGTTAGGCTACCATCCCCAGTAACCCTGTAGGCCTTTTTTTTAAAACCTGTTTACCCTTTACCAATTTAAAATATTGATGTTTTCACAGGCTTCATACAAATTACTCTAAGAGAAGATGTGTGTGATTCTGATGAAATATTCATATGTACCTCAAATTGCTTTTAGTTACTTTAAAATATTCACACAGTTTTGTTTTCCCCCACCATGCTGACAGAACAGATTGACTTCTGCCCATTTTCATTTATAACATCATATACAGATGTGTCAGAAGTGAAACTTATGTAAATTTGAGTGTTTAACCAAAATGTGCAGTTGCTTAATTTACTCATTAAACTATAATATATATTAAAAATAGTTCAGTAAAGTGACAATTAAATAGATGGAGCTGAAATTTATTTCAAACTATTCTGCAGGCTTTAATCCTAATTCATTCATCATTGAAATTGCTGCTATTGATATTAATGTAATAGTTGAACCAAAAACAAAACTTTTGTCATCGTTTACTCAGCCTGATGTTTAAAATCGGTGTGAGTTTCTTTGAACATGATATTTTAAAGAATGCTGGTAATCAAACAATTGTTGGTCCCCATTGAATTCCAATGTTTTTTATTTTACCACACGATTCTTCAAAATTCTTCTTTTGCATTCAGCATAACACATGTAATTATACAGGTTTGGAACAACACAAGGGTGATGGCAGAATTTACATTTTTGAATGAACTATTCTTTAATATGAACCTTTCAGTTAATCCTTAAACACCACACCATAAAAATGCTAAATTCTAAATGCAGGTAAAGCACTTAAAAAATAAATAAATATGGAGTGTCCCCTATTAATATTACATTAATACAGTAAATTGTGCCCTATTTTTTTTAGAGTACCATATCAGTCAATCCTGGTCCTTTGTGTGCTCCAGTGCTCAGAAATCTAATTTCCAGCATGTATTTGAGGTGTGTATCCTCTCAGCAGGGACTCAGTGCTTGTTCTTAGCTGTAACTACATTAACGTCTACCTGACATTAATACCTACCTGGCGTTAAAGTATTCACACATGAACTGTGTATGTTTATGTGTGATATTAGATTAGTTTGCAGCACGTTTGTCTCCCACACAGATTAAAATGTCTTATTTCTGCTTAGTCCTGCTGTCCTTGATTGAGGGCTGTTGTAATATGTTCAGGTAAGCACAGTTAATCAGCTTTGGCTGTGTGCTTGCAGTAAGAGCTGGATTTCATTTGATATGATTTGTATCTGTCACGCAGATGCCCTTACACCAAAGAGCAGATTTTCATAAAGGTATACAAATATAGATTTGACTTTTAAGTACATTCATTTATTTTCTTATATTTGTGTCTAAACCAGTAACTTTACTGTTGTGATAATTATGGTAGGATTAAACACAAATTTCAGATTGCATGTTCACACTGTCACTCAAGTTCAGTTTCAGTGTTTTCAGAATGACCTTGCTTAATGTAAATATTTACAGCATTGCACTTTTTTTTTAAACCTAAGCCTTAATACTAATACAAAGAGAGAGAAAACTGTTGATCATATTAATGAAATATACAAACAACTGGGGGAAATAAGTAAACAATTTTTTTTTTTTTTATAAAAACTATGCAGAAATGCAATCTATATTTAATTTTGTATTGACTATAACTAAAGATTGGTTTGAAACTAACATTTTCATTGAACACTGACTGAAGATTAAAAAAAAGAACTGGAAAAAAGGCCTAACATTTGTTGTGCAATGTATGTGTTTTCCATCATATCTTAACATGTTAGTCTCTGGCTGGCAAGAGGAATTGAATGAGAGTGTTGCCCCCTAGTGGCAATCTAAACTACATATTTTAGCTTCTGTTTCTTAGAAGTTTCTTGGTTTATCGTTTTATTAATGGGACCGGACTATGTTCTTGTTGGATGTTGTTTCATATACAGCCCAAAGGCTGTAGTTTGGGTGCTTTTATGGTACAGGACTGAATCAGTCACGCTAGTGGTTTTCGTGTGGACTGAAAACAGCAGTGTGGCGTCTACATAAAACAAGCACCTCTGTTGTGATGTGTGCATGTGTTCAGGGAGTTGATCAAGGATGTTGATTATACGGACAAAGACGTCTTGCCTCCCGTCATTCCTGTTGCCTGTGATCTAAATTGCCTCCTCGTTTTTTAGAGCACTACCTGGCACGCCATCTCTCTCCTTTCCTCTCCCTCTCTCTCTTGATTTCTCTCTCTCTCACTTACTCACAGCCCTCGCTACCCTCTCCTTCTCTCTTCAGGATATTGAGAAGGACCTTTGTCAGGAAGTAGAGGCCCATGGGGTGGTAGAGAGACACAAAGCAACACTACTGGATCACATTTCAGTATGTAGGTAAAACAGATGCACTTTTAACTTTTCAGACCGCAGGTACCAAAGACTTTTGGGTGAAAGAGTCATGATAGAGTGGCCTTGTAAGGAGTGTAATGAGAGGTCTAAAATAAGGTGCTACCATGATTTTTTTTTTTTCAGGTTTGTCTAGCTTGTTAACCGAAGATATTGCTGAAATGTTCACTGCAATAATTTAACATTCAAGAATTCATTATTACTAATTCATTTTGCTTTCTGAAGTCTTGGAATTAATTGCAGTTATTTCATTATATATTCATTCATTCTATTGATATTCTATTGCCCCTTCATTTTTAAAATAGAAATAAATAAATCTGCACAATTCATACAAAATAGTTTGTATTTTTGTAACTTTTGTAAATTTTCACTGTCCCAGCATGTTACAATTTTTTTTTTTAGTTGAAAAAATTTTTTTTTTTATATTTTATTTTTATTTTTTAGTGCCATGCACCTACATTTGAACCAAATATAAAATGTTTTTCCTTTTCAGTTTTATACATCTGAAAATTAATAATGATTCCAGATAATATTTTAATGATTTTCATTAGTGCAGAGACAATATAATTGTTAATTTCTTTTTATTTAAGAGACAACATGCTAGCTTTATAATATTACACACAGTTTTCCCCACAAAATATAATTGGATTCTTGCACATAACATATTTTAGGATAGTATTCCCTTTCTATATGGGATCATCATATTTTGGTGTCCTTTTCATCAAAAGTTTCCTTAAGCGATTGTGTGTGTTTTTTACTAATACAATATTTGCTCTTTTGAAAAGGTACAATAAATCACAGTTCTCAGTAAGTCTTCAACAATAAGACACCGTAAGCAATGACAGTAGATCAGTGTCACTTCAGAATCTTAGATTTAGATCAGTGAAGTAAAAGGAGATCAGTACTTCAACTGTAATCTCCCTTTAGAAGTAGAATAAAGACCTAGATTGAAAAAGGCCTGTTATGAGCTTGTATAGGGTGTCTCCAGCATTAAAGGTGTGTGTGTTTCTGTGTTGAATAAATAAATGTTATGTTCCGAGCTGTCAGATGTTTGTGTGGCAGCTGCACGAGGATCTGACAGCCTATGAATCAAAAGCAGCCCTGCTCCAGAAGCCATTAATATGCAAACAGAGAAGACGGCTTAAGTTTAATTTATATAATATTCCCCAAAGAATCATTATTATTCTAGGATCTTGCCAGCAACATTTGGCCTATAAAGAAATTAACTTTGTCTCCTTGTTAAGTACACCAATGCATCAAGCTATAATCTCTGCAATAGATGAATCATATTTCATATTATACAAGACGAATGTATTCATATTTCATATTTTTCTAATTTTTCCTGTCTGACCATCTGTATATATTAAGTCTCAGTAAGATTAATCTCTTGATCCTATTGGAGTAGGAGGCAGGTGTTTTTCCTAATACATCTATGAGTAAATAAGGCCTAGTATCAGGACATAATCCCCTGCATTATTTTTTATATCTCACGCCAGTGTCACAATTTCTATTGTGTGTGCATATGTGTGTGTATGTGTAACGGTGGAGGTAGCATATGCCCAGACATTTCCTAAGAGCAGCATTGTGAATATCAGTGGTGTATGAAATTGCTTGGAATGTCTCCGGATCATAGTGCTAAATCATTTAAAAGCTCCTTCCCCTTGAAAGGGGATCCGTCTTGACAGAGAAGTGTGCATACATGTATGTGTGAGAAATGGGGGAACTGGAGGTGTTTAAAGAAAGAAAGCAAGGGTCAGTGCCATTTTGACCTCTGTTCTTTGCTGCATCACTGGGTCCTTTGCGATTAGCGAATCATTCAGCTTCTCATTCATAACGTAAAGTGATCTAGCGACAGCGTAAGTCCGGTGTCAGTCATATCTGTTCAAGTCTTGTCTCTTGATACGTGTCATGTGCGTATACTAATATTCTCATTGCGGTTCGCAGCTCTTGCAGATATACACGTCTTTTCAGACACACTTTAGGCATACTGATTAGGATGGCCATTTGCAATATGAAAATGAATTCCTGAGCCCTCCAGTTCCTTTCATCTGGGACTGATCTCGGGTCGGGCCCCACAAGGCTCATACACACTGGGTAATTCATCCTCAGTATTATCTCAATAATGATAAATTTGTAGCTTTATGAGTAGAGATATATCAGCTGATGGAGCTTTGGATGTTATTTAGGAAGGGTTTTGGATCACTTTTGCCCTCTTATCCTACGGATAATTAAGGAGGGGCTGCCTTCACAGAATTGAATTGTAATTGTTAAGAGCAATTCATGACATGAAAAATTATATTAGTTATTTATCTTTATGGAATCCATTATTTTTTTTTATGTTTTTGAAAAAAAAAAAGTAAAAACGACTGTAAAGCTTAAAAAAAGCTGCATTTATTTGATTATAAATGCAGTAGAAACTGCCATTTTGAGAAATATTAAGACAATTTTAAATAAGTTATCTGTTTTAATACATATTAAAATGTAATTTATTAATGTGATGGTAAAGCTAAAGATTTTCAGCAGTCATGTTGCTATGCTTCCTGGAACCATACTAGTATCCGTTAAGGTTATCAAACCCCATTAGGAGCAGTCTGTGTTTAACACTGTCTTAGTTTATGTGCGTGCTCAAGTTTAGATCAGGCCTGTCAGGCTAATTGATGACTACTGGGTGCATTTCGGAAGCCGAGGGCACGGAAACTCCTCGGGAAAGTCCCTGTTGCGTGTCTCTTGGGCCTCTCATTGAACGCTGAAAGACTGGCAGGGACACTTCAACCCTGCATGGAGTGACTGGGTTACACCCACCCTCCTTCCTTCCTCCTAGCATGCATATGGCCTCCTTATGAGCAACAAGGTTAACACTTGTGTCTTGGGAGTGCCAGTGCCTGCTGTCTGTCTGTCTCAATTCATGCATGAACCCTATTTTTGTGTGTTTGTTTCTCTCTCTCACCTCTATCGTTTAGAAACTCAGCCTAAGTAAAGACCGTAATCTAGTTTTCTTTTTGTTCCTTGTAATACGTTTTTTTAATTATAAGCCTTTGGGGACTTCATGGTGAAGCGCTTGTTCAAACATATACACACGCACACACTTTTTTGTACAGATCGTGACTCCCGGCTAGCATTCATTAAGGCTTGTAATTGATTGCACATGGCAGCTGAATATGTGATATGTGTATGTTCCCTCACACGAAAGGTGCAGAGGGGAACTGGCTGGTCCTAGCATTGTTAGCCGTCTCCTGGGGGGACAGATTTCCTGTGCTTGCTTTGCACGCGTGGCATGCTGTTGGCCAAGTGACGGGCCAGTGGTGAAGTTAACACCACATTCCAGAAAATACAATCAAAACTGACAGTTACGGCTTGGAAAAAATGGGCTTGATCTCTATGTACATAAGAGGAAAAAGAAAAAAAACGGTCACTTGCTATCATTCCATAGTTTTTCATAGCTATAATATGAGTTTAAGCAAAAATTGAAAAGGTGAAAAATATAAAGCACTGGCTTTACAGTGAGAAAGTGAGGCCGACAGATCAGGTAACTGCTCATACAGGACATATGTATGCAATTACTCCGTGATGTACACAAACTCTTTGTTGTCTGTGAGATGACGGATGGCTGTAAGTAATCGGCACATCTGAAATTTGATCTGCAAAGTTCTTTTGAAACTAAGTCTGATCTGTATGTCAAGTCTAAAGATATCACCACTTTTACAGATGTTTTTGGTGAAATCAATCAGATCAGATATGAAGGTGAAGGCTCGGTAGAAAACTATTATCTTCAATACTAAACCAAGAAATTTAGAAAATAGCAAAAAATATTAGACATTTTTTCTGTTCAAAAAAGGAATCGTGTATTTGTTAGGAACTTAGTATATCTTATGGAGCCCCGCACATTAGATTAGGAAATATTGTTAATACATGTATATTTTTATACTTAAGGGCATACTTTTCAAATAGTTATTTCTGAAAATGTTACTTTTTAAATGAATGAATGAATGAATGCATGAATTTAAATTATATCTATGCTAAACAGCATTTTAGATCTTTCGATATTGTGCCATAAAACCCTTATTTAAAAAAAGAAAAACATGACTCTGCATAGCATAGGCAATCCTGTGACCATTGTTCTCTGTTGCTTTCAAACTCCTGCTTGTCAAGCTCCAAAGCATTATTTATAAACCGCTATTGCCATGTGCAAATTAAATTCGTATATATATGTATATATATCAGAATTTGTTTCAGTTGTCCGTATACATCAGTGTTTTGAAAAGCCTTGGCTTGTTTGTGGCCTAAACCACTGTTTATATGAATGGGAGGCCACTATGCAGAAAGATGTCATATTTTTGTGGATGGGGCCTAAATCACTGGGAATGTGGCAGGACAAATATGTGCACATAAACTCAAAAAATGAATATGAAAATGAAACTCGTGGATGTCTCTCTCTCTGTGAGTGAGTGCTCCATACCGTAGGTGAGGATGAAAAGTTTTCTGAACCTGTAACCTCTCCTCCCCTGCCAGTAATCTCCTCAGAACCCTGTAATCCTGAGCACATGCAGATGCCGCGACGGGAATATTGCTGTTCATATTCTTAATCTGCTCTCAAATGCCTTTCTGTTCCCCTGACGAAGCGCCCCTGCTCGTCGTGTTCTGCGGGGAATTAAGTGTACTACACAGGATTCACGCAGAGGTAGACATCCCGTCTCGCTCAAAAATCCAGCCGAGACGGAGGTCGAGATGGAGCTTTAAGAAACAGCCTTGCTCATGCGGGTCCTCTGATGCTGTATTTCTCATAAACAAAGCATATGAAAGTGTGGAGGTAGAGGAGAGAGAGTCAAAGAGGAAACCGAAAGCACGGGCTTGATGAATGCCTGCATTGGAAATCTAAGGAGGAGTAAAGCTGGTTTAAGTTGACCTGGTTAAGCTGCGTGCCCGTTTCATGTGACAGAGAGAGACAAGCCTGCACACCTCAGTGAGAGGCTGGATATTATGCATTAAAGGCTTCTGTAGACAGGTAGACAGATAGAAAGACTCAAGAAGGCAACACGCAGGGTCTCATCAGTAGGTAACATATCGCGACACAGCCTGCTGTAGAGCTTCCAGTCTGTTTGAGAACCTTTCCATTAATCACCCGTATGATTCTTCTGACATATTAATATGCACGTTAACGTTAACAACAAGTGTTATACTAATCTGTTCATGCTCTTAGGATGGATTATTTGTGATTTTGAAAGCTTGTAAAATGATGACAAAATTTAATCTGTTATAGAGCCCATTCACACCAAGAATGATAACTATTTAGACAACTACATATAATGTTAACTACGGTATATTAGTAAGCACGCCAATGGATGACAACATTCTGTTTATTATAAGCATGTATTGCGTTTTTATTGTATGTAGGGGTGGACAATATGACCAAACTCACTGTAAGAGTAATTAATGCTGTATGTCCTAACATGGTTATTTTTTCTTTAAAAAAGGTTTAGATATAAAAAAATGTTGATACCATAGAAGTTTCATAATTCTTGTAAGAATACATAATTCTTGTTCTTTCATAAGACATACGTTTTTGACATGTTTAGGTGTGTGTATTTAATCATTCAAGGCCTATAAAGTGACAAAAATGTTACGTTTTCACCACTTAGCACTGCAACATCATGTGAGCGTGAAACCACAGTACAAAATCTCTACCTGCAAATTTCCTAGCGATTATTCATAGCTACCGGTATATTGCCCACCTCTAGTTGTCTGTCACTTTAAATGCTCATACTCAGTGCTGTAATTACTTTGTTAGAGCTGCGATGTGAACTTCCCTATTCTCATAGAATTTGACTGATTGTGAAAACTTTAGTTTAGTCCTTGGCTGCACAGCACACAATTGTGGTGTTTTGTTCCTGAATCAATAAGTATTTTTGAGTTAATCACATGGAGCGTCATATGTTTTGTTTCTGAATAAATCAGTGTGTTTGAATGAATAAACTGAATACATGATTCAATGACTAATTCATTTTAACCTGAATCATCTAATTTAGTAACAGCTATAACATTCAGAATGAGTCCTTTTATCCTCTTTAACCTTACATGTTGCAGGCAGATTGTTACAGATTGTACGCCCTCTTGTTTAGATAAATAGAACACTTAATAATATCTAAATATGTAAATACCTATGATTTATTTAGTTCTCTTTATTTTCTCTTAATCCACATTTTATGGATTGAGCATTCTCTTGTAAAAAAGCTGCCAGTCAGTGGGTGCTGCGTGTGTGTGTGTGTCAGCAGGTGAGGCCTGTGTGCCAGCGGAGTGTAAAAATGTGGCAGTTGGATTGACACCAGAATGACAGATACCAGTGAAACTCACTCTCCCTTCAGACACTCAAGTTTATTCTCAAAGAGCTGAATCTATAAACAAAACATCATCAATGGCTGCACTCATGGATTGCCATCGTCTGTTTTTTTCTCTTTTGTGTTGCCATTTCTGCCCCACCCCCGTTATTCAATAAAACATGGAAGAAGACGAAAATGTAGCAAAGAGAAGATTTTTTTGTTGTTGTGCTGTTTCGTGAAGAAACACTCCCTCAATTATAAATGTATTGAGAGAAGCCTGTTCAACTCACCGAGCGGAACTAGGGGGCGATGGTGTGTGATGGAAACTCATTCTTTTGAGACGACATGCTGTACATTTGCATGTGATGCTTTTGTGTGAAAGCGTGTGTGTGTTTACGTTAATTCTTCTATCCCAAAAAAAAGCATTCCATGTCACAATCCCCAGCCCTGCAGAGCTAGTTCAGTGAACAGTAAATGGAAAATGGTTGGTTTGTGTGTGTGTGTGTGTGTGTGTGTGTTTTGTTTATAATTTACCTCCCTGCTACAAGCCACACTTCTCAAGTGCATCCACTTAATTTTCTCTGTCCCAATTTCAAACGCCTCTCATGGAAAATGCTGATTAGTCTTTTACTTTCTATCCCCTTCTTCGGGTCACCTTGTAAGGAGGGTCGTCTGGCGGGTGGGCGCGTGTTGAGGGGGGAGGCAGCCAAGTGCCACACACACTCCTTAAGACTTATGAGTGCATCATAACCTTGACCAAGACAATCTGTTCAGCGACACTTAGCGAAGATTCCTCATGATGTGCCTCAGAGCCGCTGGGACTCGGCTCTTCTGTTCTTTCTGTGCGCTATCAGCTCGGCGCCAGATCGCGTCCATACCACTCAATGGCCATTACTCCATTTGCAAGATAAATCTGGACTGCTGCGTCAAATCAATCACAGGTGTCATTTCATCCAGGCAGACCACAGTACTAAATTGAAGCCTTTTTGCCCATATGCATTCCAAATAGTCATCAATTCTCCGCCGTACATTCTTTGTTTTCTTTGACAGCCCTGGGCAGGTAACGAATGATCAGGTAGTTTAATTTTAAGGCGCCGTAGGTCGGCTCGGACGCTAGGCGGCAGTTGTTTGATAATACCAGGCGTCCTTTTTCTGCATTGCGATTGTACGTCTCGTGGCGTGTGCACTCCTTCTTCCCCTACTAAGCGAGAGGGAAAGGTATCATATCACATTTTCCCTTTTTTGCCTGGTTGTCGTACATGTGTCGACATTGTCCATTAGCAAGTGTCTTAAATGTGTATCAGGGTAAATATTTGTGTGTCGCCAGGGACGCGGGTAAGAACAAACAAGTGTTCCTGTAGGCCTTTGGTGAGGGACCCTACAGGCTTACAGCATGTCTACAGTGTGAATAAAGCATGAAAGCTGTCGTTCTGTTCTGAGGCCACAGCTCTGATCCCTGTCCTCCTCCTTGTTAGTCGGTAATAAACATGGCTTGTCCACTAACGGATGACATGGAAAGGAAGATTTAGTCAGCGGCTGCGGGTTTTATTTTTTTATTACTTATATGTGTTATTTCTTTTTGACATTGGATTAGGGATGTTAGTTTAAATGACATGTATTTTCAGCCGATTGGGGTCACCGTGTGGAGACGTCATTTTTGGGAATATTCCACAAACGTCGGCAGCGTTTGGCAACCGAAAAGATTCTTTTCCTTCTATCAACTGCCTTGTAAACAGCAAATAGCACAACATATTTTGTAAATGTATCCTGACACTGGAAGATAATCCTCACCCATGTGACTCATTTACAAGTGCTGTCGGTTTTGCTAATGCAAAAACAAGGATCACTTTACTTTCACAGCCATATTTTTGCCTCTCTCGCTCTTTCTTTCTGACTCACCTTGCCAAATGTGCTATTGTGTTGTACAGAGATGAGAAATGAGGGGCTTTCTGTGCTGCTGATACCTGTTATTTGATATCACAGGCTTGCAACAATTCATCCTAATGTGCTGTTTAAAGGATTTGTTGGCTCATAATGCATTGATATTAGTTTAAAATATTGCTACTTTGCAAAGCAGCGCAGATGGGCCGGGCTGATGCAGCAGGCGTGAGGGAGCGGGCTGAAACGCTCAGATATGAGATGTATTAAATGCACGAGTGATTCTGATGCGTTTTACTGTAATTGATTCTTTTCAAAGGTGTCTTCTCACTTTTCACCACCTCGCTCGCTCTCTCTCCCCCTCCCTCTCTCTATATCACTCACACCTTCTCTGTTGTGCATTTTTGCCAAGCACTGGAGTGTAACACTGTTTCATATTATACATTTGCCTGCTTCTTTAGGTTTTGACTCTTAATATCTGGTTAAAATGAAAACTCTGTAATCATTTACTCACTGTCAGTCTAAACTTGTATAATCAACTTTAGTCGGTAAAACACAAAAATAAGATGTTGTCCATACAATGAAAGTCAGCGCAGGTCTCGTGTTGGTTTACACATTTTTTTTATGTTCATTCTGTGACCAAAAACATTCTTCATTTTTCTGTGTTTGGAGTTTGGGTTTGGGATGTCATTAGGATGAGTAAATAGTTACTGTATTTTAATAACGTTTGTTAGTTAAACATAGCATAAACATTTGCAACGTGCAGAGCAGATTTATTGTATATTACATGAAATGATCCTGGCATAATTTTAACTAAAGAATTACTAATGTATGTGTATTACAGTAACTCCGTCTCCGGGCATCAGTCAGTGCTTCCTAAACTTTTCATCCCTTTACCCAAGTACAATAATATTAAATTTTTTATCTACAATGTAAGGTTTTCGCTCACCAGATCGTTGTTCTTGTTAATGTTTCCAAGTTGTTTTTATGGTGTCAACGCCAGGGCAGAAGTGGGTGTTATCTCTATAGTGTAACAATGTAAAAAAAGCACAAAAAAGGGGCCATTACCTACATGCACCGTATTCATAAACAAGGCACAAGTTATTTTAGAAATGAGGTAATTAAGCAGTTCCAAAATGAACCCAGCCCCCGCTCTGAGCGCTGTCATTTGCATGCCTTTGAATATGCTGCGTGTCTCTAAGGGGGTTTCCTGCTGATGAGATTCTCAACGCCATGCTGCCTTTGTTTTAAACACCTCAAATAAACAAACAAAAGCATCCTGGATGCCAGGCAGCTCTTTCTTTTTGTAAATGACCTACAGCCGTGATCCTGCCTGAAAAGGACATTTCCCTGGTCAGAAAAAAAACAAACAAAAAAACTTGCTCATGGTGACAGAGGAAAAACAAGAGAGAAGTGGAGTCACAGATCTTTTCTTTTGGTCGTAATTAGAAAGACCATACATCAGCGAGGCAGTGCCTCTATTCATCCAGCTGATTGGGGACATGACAAATGAATGAGGGAATAAACAGGGTGTCAGAAGAGAGAAGGAGAGATGGATGACTTTTAGTCTGAAGAGAATGGAGAGGTACAGTTAACCCTGGCTCTGGGCCAAGGCCTGTAGTCTCCTCTCCTCTCACCTCACCCCTCGGGCCTAACTCAACCCGACACACCCTGCCCCGGCTCCTGACCCTGCCTCCACTGCCATTTATTAGAAAATCAACACCCTTAAAGGGAAACACACACATGCCTTCATCACTATGCATCACGGTACCCTCAACCGCCGCCTCGTTTAGCAAAAGGGTGAGCGAAATAATAAAATAATCATTTACAAGGTATTTCAAAGATGGATTTAATGACTTTTTTGGACCTGTGCTGGATGTAATACTCAGAGTTCAGCTGAATGAGCGCAAGAGAATGTGTAGCACTTGTTGTGAAGATGTAATTATGAATTAGACACGGTGAAAACAGCTGCCGTATTTGAAGAGAGTCGATTAAAGGCCGATTGCGCACAATGCTCCGTTAAATTCAACCCGGCTCCTTTCAGTTCTAGAGCCGGCCGGGCTAATGGGTTCATTCAAGTGTTTCAAGACGAGTGAAAGAACCAGTGAGTGAGAAGGAGAGAGAGACAAGGAAGCGGAAAGATTGCGAGATCGTTGTGAATTAAAAAACTATTAAAGGAGATATCGTTTATGATAGCGCTACTTCTTCTTTCTCTGAAATCTGGGTGCGGGACTGAATGGTGTTATGGAGATAAATAGTTTATTTTTCTTTGTAATTCTACAAAGATTAATGTGCTTCTCCTCATCACCTTTCATTTATCCTTCTATCCACCCGCCCACCTTTCGAGCAGACTGTGACTTTCATTAGAAAATATAGAAATAAATAAATAACAGACTGAATTGGTTTTTCAATTACTGGAGTCTTGCCGCACACGGGCTAAACAAAGATATTCTGGCAGGAACCAACCAGACAAGCGGAGATTATACATTGCTTCAATATGTGATTTAATAACTCACATTTTCTTTTATTGTTTTTCTATTTTCATTCTACTCCTTTATGGAGCTTAGGCGCTCGCTAGCTGTTTAATAGGCAGAGAAAGATGCGCTTCTTTCCACAGCTAGTGTTAACAAAGACGTCCAGAATGAGGTCGGTGTGCTAGCTGCAATACAGAGAATCCTCAATCAGAAGACTTGAAATTGGATTCATAGTTCACTTCATGGAAAGCAGCAGAAAATATTAAATCATTTTCTTTATTGGATTAAATTAATTATGGAGAGACTGAATATTAGATATAGGCTAAAAGGGCTTTTAATGTGCTCAATAAGAGCCTTCAGCCTTTCTTGGAATAGGCATAAATCTATCTCTACTGCTTATTACAGTCTGTTCCTTTCCACTGCCTGCCTTTATTTAAAGTATTAGTCATTTTTTTCAACACAGTATATGCCCTTCAAATTCTTAATGTAGCTTCCGCTGTTCTCCAAACACAGACACATATAAGCAGAAATACGTGCACGCAACCTGTTTTTCTTTATTTAGCCGTTGGGTTTTAAACTGCAGGTGCATTATGGGTGGTCACACTTGTCACTGACCATTCTTCATGTTAAATTGATATTTCTTTACATCCTGAGCAAAGCCGGCACAGTTTTGGTTGCAGTGACCATATCATCTTTTGATGTAGGACTTTACGTGAGAATCTCATACTTAGGGATTTGTCAGTGATGTCATCACAATTCACTCTCGCAGAGATGATTGATGAGCATTACAATCCGTGCAGGTAATTAAAATGCCAGTCACACTTCAACAGCAAGACGAGAAAGGGACAGAAGAATTTTTAGCTGAAACGAAATCCAACCAGAGGGATTGACTCCTTTTAAAGTGTATCTCGCTTTCACTAAAATCATTAGAGGGATAGATGACACCTTGCGTGGATGTGCATAATAAAGGAAGAGAAGGGGAAAAAAAAGAAGCAGTTTTTAGTTTCAGTTTCATCCTCTCTGTGATGTCATGGTATCAAACTCTCAGTAGGCAGATTCTACAGAAGCTATGAAAAGAACCAATGTTGGGTTTTGGCCTTCGGCAACAGCTAGTCGTAGTTTCACATCCAAAGCTCGCAGAGAGCTGACACACACACAAAAAAAAAACATTTGAAAGGAGGAAGATATACTGACTAATTGATTCTCATTCTTCATTACACTTTAGTTACACACGCACACACAAGCATTATGAAAGTCAGATTAAGGCACTGATGCAGGGCAGAATAAGGGCATTGATATAAATCTGTCATTTGGATATTCCCCATGGTGCTTTGCTTCTTAGTGCAACTAAATAACCTCTAAGCCCTCTGGGGTTAAGACCTAAACATGTTTAAGTTTTTGAGGCAATCAAGGCTTATTTTCAGAATTTTTCATTTTTTTTTTTCTTCTGGAGAAGCAAATTCGAGAGGACATCTGTTCCGTTATGAATTTCACATAAATCTTAAGCTTTCCGATGCTTCAAATGAGGCTTCATTCAAGCCAAATGAATGAAACATGATGGTAAACCCCTCACGCGCTGGAGGTTGTCATGCAATATTGAGTTGCGTATAATCACTGTGTAATCTGTCTGTGTGCCAGGGGAGGGTGGAGCGAAATCCCCTTATACAACAATATCACGCCAAGATCACAAACTCTCTCTACTCTCTTTGGTAAAGAAAAGCTGCGAGATTCTTCTGTGAATGTCAAGCCATTGCTCTTTGGCAGACGAAGACACAGAATCGAAAGTGTGATGCTTGCTCTCGTTTCGAAGAGCAGTACAGTACTTCCATTTAGATGTTGTGATCTTAATATTTGTTTGTGGTTTCGTTTGAAGCAGCTTTGTGCATTTGTCTCTTGCATTTTTGACATCTGTATAAACCTCGCTGATGTGACTGGAGAAACATGCGTGTGTGTGTCATCATGTTTTAGAGAGTTGGACTCAATGGAATTACATTGTAAAAAAAAAATCTGTAAAATTCATGGTAAAAAAAAATTCTGGCAGAAAAAAAAATGTTTATGGGAAGACGATATAATACCAACCTAATAGAACTACTTAAATATTTTTTTTTAACTTTTGAACTTAAAATCTACTCATAGCCACTGTAATAATATGTGTACAATAAAAGAAAAGAAAAAAAACATTGTGAATAAGAGTTCATCATAAGTGGCCTGCACATAAAATAAGGCCAATATTTGTACAGGGTAACACAACACTACATTAGTGCAATAAATATATAAAATGTAACACAAACTATCTTAATATATTTAGACCAAAAATAAAATAGAACAATTTGTGATGTGTCGCATAGAGAATTCAGATAATATCCTTTTAGTGTTTTTTCACCATAAATTTATAGTTTTGCTATAAATTATAATAAACTATTTATAGTCATTTGTAGTTTTTCTTGAGAGGAAACCCCCCAAATATTTTATATTTTAAAGGAAAACGGCATATAATATGAGATTAACATGCAGTCAACTGGTTAACAAGCTTTTACTGTAACATTTTTCCAGTCTTTTTCTGTAAAAATCATTTCATTTTATTTTTGTACCTTTTATACCTTACCTTACTTTACTTTATTTTGACATTATCCTGTATTTTTGAAATAGATATCCATTAGCCCTAAAACGCAACACATTGCAGTGCCACATTTATAATACCGATGAAACACCCGTAAATAATTAGTAGGGGAGTCAATAGTACATTGTGCCTTACATATGTATGGATTTATACACTACTGTTTGTTGTTTATATGTAGCAGTTAACATTAGCTAAAAATAATTTAAGAATTTTGATTTTAAAGTATTCTTCATTGTTAGCTGATTAGTTTGTAGTTTGGTTAATTAGTTAGAGGTAAATCATTAAGATATGAAATCAATAAGATTTGCATGCCGGACGTTCGCCTCTGGCATATTGATGCAATAACACCAATAAATTAATTAACACCGTTAGATAACTTTTGGTAGAGATTTCTTCTCCTGTCCTGGTTCAGCGAATGATGAGCTGACTAGAAAAGTTCACAACAGCGTCTGAGGCTCTGTGATGTCTTGAGAGAGATCTCCTCTCTCCTCTTTCTGTTTTTGTTTTTATGCAAAGCACTGAGATGGGAGGAGTGACACACAAACACATCCAAAATGGGGAAAGACCTCAGTATTGTACTGCCTCACCCATGGCCTAATTAAAATTCACATAGAGACCGTCTCGCTTTTGTTCCCTTAGTACAGCAGTATTGTTCCTCGCGAGTGAGCGGCTCCAGCAGCGCTATACTAACCCTGCTAGCGTTGCACAGCTGCCCTCTTCTCTGGAGATTTAGCCTACTTTAGCCTCAGACTGACAGAAATAGGTTGTTTCTTTCAAAAGGGGAACTATCATCATTACTCTATTGAATGGAGTAGCCTGTTGTGATACAAACACACACACACTGCCTTGAATAAGTCTTTGTCTCCTGCCAAAAAAGTGTCATATCCGCAGAAATCCCTGGAATTGGACTATATGGGTTAATTACTTGCCGTTTCCTCAAAGCTGTTAATATTCAGTATGAGAGCATAGGCGATTTCTCTCACTCTTTCTCTTTTCTTTGTCTCTCTCTTTTTGATTCTCCAAGGCTTTATTGAATTCTCTTGTTGTCTTTTTTGGGTTTGTGTGTGTTAGAGAGAGAACGGAGTGGAGGCGGGTTAAGAATGAACCTGGTCTTGCCTTCACCGCTTGATTCTCATTCACCTCTGCAGATCCACGTCAAAACAAACCGACCTTTTAAAGCCTCCGCTGGCTTTGAAGTGATTGAATCACTTTCTCTCTCCCTCTCTTTCCCTTCACCTTCTCTCAATCTACGGAATTAACAACCATGCGTTGCCTGCAGGCCTCTTTGATGTCTGATGATTTTTCTCTGTTATCTTGGTTATATTGGACAATGTGTACTCCTGCTCTCAGTTTTGCTCACATGATCTTTCAGCGGGAAGCCCAATTCACTTCAGAGAAAAAAAGATTTTATTTTATTATTATTTTTTTGTGTAGGGCTGCTGTTTTCTGATTTTTGCTTAGATTCATATTTTTTATTATTATTTTAATATATTATTGTTATTTCATTTATTTTTTGTTTTATTTTGTTGAATTAGTTTTTTATATTTTAATGAATTTATAAAATGTAAAAAAAAAAAAACTGTTTCGTTTAGTTATTTATTGCATATTTCATAATGCAACTAACTCTTACAGTGTGACTTTGCATATCATGCAACTTGAACTGCAACTTAACTCACAATTATCTTATGGTTTGCTCAGATGTGTAAACGGCTTTTTAACCCATAGCTTTTGACAACAGAAAAACTAACTATAAGAAAAAAATGTATCTATACATTAATTAACTTGTTAAAAAAAGAACTGGGGTTGACAGTGATTGTGTTATCATTAATGTATTGTTTTATCATTTCGAACTTCCTAATTTAGGAGCGAAAGCTAGTTCTTAGTGCTGTCATATTTATTCAGTATCCAATGATAAAATAGAGATGCAGTAAAATGCACAGGCCTGTCCGTCTCTATTACTGGGGTGTGAGTTCCCTATCATTGTGGTCCTTTGTAAGGGGAGCAATTTCTAAACAAATGGAGAAGTCTAAGACAGAAGGATGGATAGAAACACATATCCTTATTGAAACTAATCAGGAATATTAACCACACAATAATGCCAAGCTCTTCCCCTTGATGTAATCTGCCCTGATTGTGGGTTCGTGTGACTTTGATTAAAAGAGAAGGGGGGCATCAGATCACTAAGCCCGGGGGAGCATCCCTCAATTTCTCCCAGTGGCCTCCTGTGACCCCTACCACACACACGGAGCATCAGCCTGATGTCTCCAGACGGAAAGTTTCAAATCCTTCGCAGGACTCTTAATCCTCATGCGTGTGTCTTTTCCTTTTCTTCATCCTCTTCTTTTACTTTGGCACTTTCACTTTCGTCTCAGCAGATTGAGGAGATGACTGCTATTTTAGGGTCAGCGAATAAAAGAGCAGCTGAGATGCCGTGTGTCCACTGGAACGCCTGAGGCCTTCATTCAAGATCCACCAAAGTTTGTCGGTTTAATGTATAACATATGAGCTTATGTTGAAGATGGTGACCAGTTGGTAATCATTTAATCCACCTCATGTCATTTCAAACCTGCAGACTGACTTTTTGAGGAATAATGTTACTCTTCTAACGCTGTATATTAGCTTCATTTAAAGAGCAGGGCAGGGCTTAAGTGTTTATATATTTAAGTGCATTTAAATCTATTCAAAGTCTGCTTTTAGACTTAAATTTTAAGCAACTTTCCCCAATTTCCAGAAGACCTGGAATATACAGTAACACATCATATGGGCCACTTTTATTATGATTTTATAAATGTGCGTTTGTCCTTATTCAGAAGACTGGCCGTGATGTTTTTCAAATATGTGAAGGAAGAAAGTTACACGGTTGAGTACATGAAGAAAGAGCTTTCATTTCGGGGGGAAATATTAATTTAATTCGCTGTCATTCAGTGTCTCCACCTCTGTGTGCACGGGAAACCTGAGCGCTGAGACACATCAAGAGCCGTGTTCCTCTGTTGCTGAGAAAACTCCCTTTTTTCCTCCTCCCAGGAATCATTTTGTCGACTGCACTGTCTTGTCTTTCAGTAACCGTTCACCAAGAGAAGTGTCGCGTTTAGCAGAGCTTTGTCCTTGTTTGCCTGGAGGAGGGAGTTCAGTGCTATCACAGGACACCTTTCACATGCTCACTGACTGCAGTCAGTCAAATCAGTGTATGTGTGTGCAGCTGGGTGTGTGTGCATATGTGCGTACATAGTTGTTTTTTTTAACCAATCCTCTCAAGTGATATGAATCAGGTTATTGAGAATGTAGAAGGTGAGACTTAACAGTTATGTAAATTCAAACGTATTATTTTCTCATTACTGTTTGTTATGTGTTGTATTGTGATGCAATACATTTGTGGATTGTCACCCTTCTTGAGGTTAAATGTCAAGTGTTGAGGCATACACCATGCTTTTCGGGATAGTAGTTCCTTCAGAAAAGTAGTGCAATGAAATGGGTATCAAAACAACAACTTATTTTATGTTTCATATTGCTTAGCAAGATATCGAATCTTGTGATTAATTTATTGACTGAGGGAGTTTTGCATTTACTGAACAAATAACTGTACATAGACAATGCAGTGTTACTTAGTTGTTACTATTATTAAACAATAGTTACAAATCTGAGATTTTTGACTTTTTCCTCAGCAGTTTATTTTTTTACTGAGCATCAGTCAGATTTTATGTCTCCATCATGCATCTGTAGTTATAGTGAAGAATTGCCGTACTAAATGTCAAAGTAAATACGTTTGACCACTTCATGACTGTGAGTCCAGCAAAATAAATCAGTTCATCCCCTTGAGCCTCGTAAAGGCTGCAGTATGAGGTTGCTGTTTAATGAGAACGTTTTCTTGATTTTTTTTTTTTATTATTTTTTTTTTTTTCGCGAATATCATCTGAACAGCTGTTTAAAAGGATTTATCTTGATCGGACGTCTTTGCACTTTGTTCCGGCATTAAGATTTCTAATCCCTGTTTTAATTATTTCTAATTGCAGCTAAAATGGTCAATGGTCATGGTAGACTAGATCAAGGCCAAGACCAGCTTAAGATTCTCTGTTGTTTTGGCCTCTTTTAAGATTTTATCAATTTCATTTTGGCAACAGACTTTGTGTTTTAAGCTAATGCCAATCATTAGATTCCAGACGCTGCACGGCTTATTTTTATTCTTTTTTAATTTGATTTATTTATTTATTTTTTCAAGAAACTTTTCAAGAAAACTATATTGTAAGAATTTATGTCCCTTGAACTGCTGTAATTACCCCCTAATATGATGTTTATCCAAGAAGAATACTTTGGACATGAGAAAGGAAAATATAACCTCGCATGCAGAGTTTGTAGATTAGTTAGTCCAGATTTATGTGTTTGCTGAGCAAATAAAATAAAGAGTGAAGTAATGTAATTTAAGACTAAATGAAAATGGCCAGGGTTTGGCTCTGAGTTATATGTGCAGAATTAGGAATGGGTCAGGACAGACTTCTCTAAATGAGAAATGCAAGCAATTGTTTTCATAAATTAAATTATCGAGAGGATGTGATGGCATGCTGACTGAACAATGACACGAACGTCTCATTAAAAATGTGTTTGAAGAAATTCAAGCGGGCTCAAGTAGTCCATCTTGGCTGCATGAACATACACGCACACATTTTATAGATTTATGCAGATGTATACATATATGCAGATTATATTCACTCATGCCTCAAGTATTCTCCATCTGTACCAGCAGCCCTTTGTCAAATAACCTCTTAATTGTTCATAAACATTTAATCAGAACTATAGTCCCTCATTTGCCATTAATTTCTCCTAAGTCCCTTTCTCCTTTCTTCCTCTCCAGCACACCCGCCTCTCTGTAGTTTTTGTCGGGAATTGTCGCTGTAAACATGTTGACAAATGGTTCTTTGAAAGCCCAGTTACAAATGACATTTATTCGGCAACAAAGCGGTTATTTGAGTGGCCTCCCTGGGCTTGCTTTACACCCACTCTAGTGATCAGCTGTCTCATGGCCAAGCACCTCAGGCTCTCGGGCCACCCATGACGGCGGTTTCATGAAGGACCTTATTTAGAAATTCAGCTGAGGTGAGCTTTTCAAGAAGCACTGCTCCCACAACCCTTTTTCTGCTAATTATGCTATGCTGGCATTGGTTACTGTTCCTCCATAACATGTAAATACAATTTGTCTTGGCATTCTGTGGTACTAAAAAAAATAAATAAATAAGCAAACTTGAAGAAATGAAGTTGGCACAGCCTAGAGGCCATTGAGTTTTGAGTGTTAATGTGCAATACATTTTCAGTAAAAAAAAAAAAAAGCTTGGAAAAAAGATGCAATTTTCATTATTGGGTTACCTTCAGTGTCAAGCTTTCTATTTATGCCCTGTCTTTCATGTCTTTCTGTGGTCCTTGTTGAAAAACCGGATTTATGAATCATATTTTAGCCCTTAAAAATATGTTTTCAAAAATATGTTAAGTCTTGAAAAATAGTTCATGAATTATTATAATTAATATTAATGTTTAATTAGTGTTTAATTATTATTATTATTATTATTATTATTAGTGGTGGTAATAGCAGAACTATGTATTTGGCATATGATTAAATGGTTATTATTATTAATACATAATAGAATTAAAAATAGTGTTTTTATTTGTATTATTGTAATATAAAATTCTTAATATTATTGTAGAATGTTATATATTTATAGACGTTTTATGTACATTTTCTATTCTGTACAATTATTATTATTACTACCACATGCAGTGATGACACCACAATATCTTACAGTATTATTATTATTTATCACTGTGGTGACACCAGTGGACATAGTCTGTTTGATGGAATCAGGTGTTGATAAAGACGGGAGTGTGTGCGTGCGTGTGTGTGTGTGTGTGTGTGTGTGGAAACTGGAGAGTCTGTCGGTAAGTGTGAGTGTGTCTAAGAAGCCTTAAGAGCTTCAGTGATTCAGTGTGTATGTAGAGTGGATATACTTTCACTAAGTATATGTGTGTGTGTGTGCTTGAGGAGATTTGGTGACTGTGTGAAGGCCCTCTTTAGTGGAACATTGCCTGTGTGTGGAGTTTGGTTGTAGTGGATGGCTAGTCCAGGACAGAACAGCCTTTCATTTACACCCAGAGTGGGGCTCCAACCTGCAATAAATGAACATTCGATCTCCTTGAGTTTCAATTGCACACTCTTTTTGATTTTCTTACTCTCTCTCTCTCTCTCTCCAATTACCCACTTTGTTCAGGATACAGGTCAGATGTCCATGCATGACCTGACGTGTGGATGGAGAGAGAAGGAAAGTTAGTAATTCAGAAAGAAGTGCAGTGTGTATTCTGCAGAAATAAACTACAAAATAAACTGCTAACTACATTTGGACATTTAGTTTGCTTTAGAGTCAATGGTGCTTTTAAAAGTTAAATTGAAACACATCTCTATTCAGTTTGTTTGTGAAGTCAGTAGCTTCAGAAGCATGAAAAAGAGTGACTTGTTTATCTCTGATTATCCCCATAAACGAGCAAACGCGTAAGTTTAAATTTCATTTGGCCTGAGGCAGAATCATCCTGCCTTGTTTCCCGGTGTGTGTATGTGTTTGACACATTGCACTGAAGGAAAAATAAATGGTGCTTTTCTGTGAGTGCCCCCTTTCTGCTCCCAGACTCCCACTGTGAGATTGCTTGTATTATTGTCAGCAGAACGAAACAAACACATGAAATAATAATTACATCTCCAAAGCATGAAAGAAAAAAACAAGGATAACTAAAACTGGAGAAAATTATCAATTGCGTGCATTTTTCCAGTGGTTATGCCACTTTGTATTCATTGAGTTAGCTGATGATTTCATAATATAAATTGTAAATGTTACATAACTATTGTATACAGTTTTATGTTTTCCCCCCATAGATTACTATCAGGTACAATGAACTAAAAAAAGAGATGCAATGAGATGGCTATCCAAACAATAATTTATTTTATGTTGCTTAGCAAGATATCGAATGTTGTTGTGATTAATTTATTGACTGAGTGAGGGGTATTGCATTTACTGAACAAATTACTGTACATAGACAATGCAGTGTTACTTAGTAGTTACTATTATTAAACAATAGCTGATCTGAATGGCTTAGATTGGCTTAGAGATGCATGATATTAAAGATTGTTCATCATAGTTTTTTTGTGCATGCTTATTTTCACATTTTGATTACCTTTGCCATCTAATGCTTGATTAAAGTGACTTAAAAATGCTAATAACACTGTTATATGATCAACAAAAATATTATTGGGTATTGGTCAGGATTTTTACATTGTTGCATCGCTAAAAGATTACATTATTGCTATCTATTTGTTTTTGTTTTTTATTATTCTACCATAAATTTGATCAAATGTCATCATGCCTGTTCTAACCATGCAAGTCTACAGTATGTAAGCTTCAGTGTCCCACTCTTGTCCATTCTTTCCTGCTTGTTTTCCTCTTCCTGTTCTAGGAACTGACATGACGCTGGCATAGAGTGATGCAGAAAGTGTACATAAGTGTCTATGCAAAGCGCACAAATGCACTCTGACAGGGGAAATGAAAGAGAATATTGATCCCACGCCAGGTTCAGTTGCCTGGCACCCCGTTGTGCTGCCTGTTAAGACCCTCTGTTCCCCTTTGACACTCAAGCAAAATGCTGGCAGGATTTTTGCTGAATACTGAGGAAACTGTTCTTGAGGTGGCCCCATTAAAAGTGTGTCAAACAAGTGTGAGTGTGTGTGTGTGTGTGTGAACAGAACCGGCTGTTCCCGTGGCAACAATCCTGTTCGAGTCTGGCTTCCTGGTTTTTGGATCCATACGTGGATGTTTCTTCCATGTTCCATGTTCCTTGATGGAATGCCAGGACTCACAAACATGCAGTCTGTATCCCGGCTTGTCCAGGCCTGAACCCAAATCCCTCTGTCTGTTCCACTGGATAGGATCAGACTATGGTCTCTCCATAATCAGACGTTGACCATTAAAAGGTGTCTTTTTCTCACAAGAGCTTCCCAGGCTCTTCTGTGCTGTCCAACTGTGGAACAGAAACTTTACAAAGTGAATACAGATAATTATTACCACATGACTCATTTTCTGGGATCAGGGTTCGTCTTTGTCAGATATGTACTTCATATACAGAAACAAGGATATTCACACTTTCAAATGTTGTCTTTTTTCAAAACAAATTCTTTATTGACACCAGTCAATATATAATTATTTAATTCTTTATTACTATTGCATCAGTACATTTCGATTGCCATAATCTAACACTCATTTAAAGTTAAAGTTTAAATTTAAGAGTCCAGAATAATGCATTAGTTAAGCATTAATTAATGGTTAATTTTTTCATAATTAGGCATTAGTTGAGCAAAAACACACCAATAATTATTGATTAACCTAACATTTTAAGGGCCTGAATTATGCAGTTAAGCATAAATAAACTAGTAATTTATGATTAACTTGTTCACAATTATGCAAGCATGAACACGTATATAACAAAATGTTTATCTGTACATATAGTAAGGGCGTATTAGCCATTTTTTAAAATCCATTAGTCATGTTAAAGACACATTTAAGCTATAAAGAAAAATAAGCTTGTAATGAATAATTAACTGATTGTACAGTAACCGCATTTTATTTATTATTAACAACTTAAGACACACACTCTCAAACACACACACATTTTATTTTTTTGTAGTGACAAATATATTTATATTATCTATTAACAGAACAATAACCTTGTTATTATGTTACTGATTACTGCTGGTTTGCAATTATATATAATAAAATAAAGGCTATTTGACCCCCTGTTCTAAATCTACATTATGACTCTAATTGAGAGATATTGAAGTTTATTGATTAGGATAAGCTAGTAATTAAGGCTAAACTACTATTAATATAGGGCTAATTTCACTAAAGACTAACACTGTTTTACTGCTTTTGTAGAATTAAAAAAGAAAAAAACATTCAGTGTAGTAAAATATAAATAGTCAATAGTTAAATTGTGTTAAAATGTGTTTGTCACAAAATAAGGACATACATGCAGAAAGATTTTGTGTCTTAAGTTGTTAATAAAGGATAAAATGTGGTTACTATACATTTGTTAATTATTAATTACTAGCTTATGTTTGTTTTTTGCTTAACTGATGCATACAAAGTTAATAATAAATTACTAGTTTATTTATGCTTAACTTATGGGTAACAATTTATAATAATGTCCTGTTGTCATTTATAAGTGATTAGTTAATGATGAAATGTTAATCTACAAAACATTCAAAAATGATTAATAAGTGATTATTATGTTTAGTTAATTAACTTACAAGTCATTTACAAGTTGTGATATGTTGAAAAGCACAATTTTTTATTTTTTATTTAATAAAGTGTGTAAAACCTTTGTCTCATTAGGACAGACTTGTGTTCTGTGTGTAGTGTGTGGGATCTAGTGATAATGTGAACTAGTTTTACCCTCAACTGAAGTTCACGTGAGTGCTAAAATACTCCCATGTGTTTACCATCTTTACCCAACATATAGTCTGTCCTAATGAGACAAAGGGTTTACACACTTTATTAAATTAAAAAAAGATTTTTTTTGTGCTTTTCAACATATCACAACTTGTAAATAAATTAACTAAACATAATAATCACTTATTAATCATTTGTGAATGTTTTGTAGATGAACATTTCATAATTAACTACTCCCTTATAAATGACTTACAACTTAACGTTATTCTAAAGTGTTACCCAAATTTGGTGACAGATGACTTTTAATGCATGGGCAAACAGCAAAAATATCTTCATTGTTCCACACAAGATAGGTTTGGAATGACAGAATTGTAATTTTGAGACAAACTATCCCTCTAAGTATGACCCTCAGTTCTTACATGAAAAAAAATGAGTTTCCAGTAGACCAACTGGAGCGGTTTCATATAACTGAATTTCAGAAAGCATTTTACCTAATGTACTGGCAACTACAATGTTTCTTGAATGGATTTCTGCAGATCCCTCAGCTTTACACTTCTCTTCCCTGTTTAACAGTTTTCTCACAATCGATCTCTTTGATCCATCTCTCCCTAAAAGTGTAAGCTTTCAATGTAGACCATGTTAAACGATCAAGTGAGGAGAGGCTGGACGACTTGTGAAATGAAGAAATGTAATTGCTCGTGCTTGTGAAAAACTCCATATTCATCCAAGGATCCTGAAAGAAATTTGATGAGACTCTTGAGAAATGTTTCTTTTTCACCAAATTAGCATATCAGAATGACTTAGTGTTTTTCTATTGCCTTCCTCCATGATAAGTTTACAAATGTACTCTTTAACCCTGAAGCAAATTCTGGTAGTTTGTGATTTATCCTGCTTGCTTAGCTACTTGACAGGGTCCTTCTCAAACTGTGACATTTCCTAAACATCATGCAGAACGTCTAAAAGACTGCTGACATATGGCTTTTCATAAGCAATACTTGAAGAATACTAGAAATGTATCGCCATCTAATTTAATACCTTTTCTTTTACCAAAAGGACTCTTGGGATATGTGTTTGTGTGTGCGTATCTTCGTAATTAGTCCAGTGGGCTGTTTTGAGGGCGAGCAAAGGTACCAGATGGACTTGGGGAGGGGGGACTGGCATTAAGACAAGCCAACAAAAGCAGACAAAAAAGCAAAGACTGAGAAGGAAGAGAAGAAGTGTAGAGGGGACAAACAACTGAGCGCATCACTGTCAGGATGCACCTCCTCCCATCTCCTCTCCTCCTCTAATCCTTTATCACTTCATCACACTCGCTCAGATGAATCTGGAGATCCAGCAGAAGAAATGCCAGTTACACTTCAGCTAAAGTCAGTTAGTGTTCTTTTGTGGGAGAGAGCCATAATCCCCTATTAAGCCACAGAGCCTATGTTTGACCCAACTATAAACAGTGCTCACACTCCCCCTCCAATAAATATCCAAGTAAAGAGGCTTAAGAAAGAATAAAGAAATGAATTACTTTGTGTCTTATGAACACATTTAATGTTGTTTTTTTGAGTCTTCATATGCTGTTTGATTTGATTTGCTGCTGTTGTTATTTTTGCACTTAATCTCTATGGATTTCAAGTCGCGAGGATAAATCTATTTTTCGCTGTGGCTATTTGGCTAAAGTACTTTGTGGATACTTTGTTGTGGTGTGATCACAATATTCCACTTGTTTTTCCTATTTCAATTACAGTTGTTTTTTCTTCCTAGGACAAAGTAGCTTAAACTGCGGAAAATATTTTGTAGCGCTGTGTTGTTCTGTGTTGGTCTCTAAACGCAGTCTTTATCTGTGTTCTGACACGTTTTGGAGAGGTCTTAGATCTGTACAACTGTCCTAACCTGCACTTCTGATCTGTGAGCTGAACTGTGGCCTGGGAAATACAGCTGAGAGTACGAATAGGTTTTAGGCGGGTATGTTTTTAAAGATGTGTTGTGAGACATCGAAATAAAAGATTTCCTCCAGAGGGATGCTAAGAAAATGTTGGAAGGCACGGTGAGAAACGGGCAGAGAGGAAAAAAGAAATCAGCTTGCTTAAAAGAAAGGAAGAAAGCACATAGGAGGGGTTTAGCTCCCCAGAAGACACCAGACTTTGACTCCTGCTTGGCAGGCTGCTGGGTCTCGGACCATACGGGCCTGTCTCTTCCACTATCAGCCCAGCTGCACTCCCCCTCTGTCCCCACACCTGACACTTTGACACGGGCACAGCAGTGACAAATAGCTGGAGCTTTCACCTTCTGTCACCCTGTCTGGACTGCGGTAAATCAGCCCAGTGATACTGTTGCCTGGCCCCACTGACAGGTCCTCTGTCACAACACGGCACTGATCGGGGTCTCTATGGGTGGCTTAGTCCTGGTGAGGAGGGGGCTCTTTCTTCTCTTCATAATGCACTGAGTGTCAGTTAAGCAGCTTGTCAGTTGCTGTGGCGAGGAAGAGAGAGAGTTTGCGTGATGTGGGTGCATTGAGTGGAAGAGTGTGTGTGAGTGTTGTGCTCCAAATGCAGCTAATTCTGACAAAAACTCCTAAACAAATTATTTTAAAGGCAGATGACTAGCAGTTGAGATGATTGTGACTTGAGAATTAAAGGTTGTTTAGTGGGAAAAATTAAGCTTAGAAATATTATTGACCCATGATAGCAATTATTTGGATAGAAATTAATTGAATTGAATTTAAACATTTTTTTAAACATTGTATTAACTGTATGCCAAATTTATTTGCATTTTATCAGGTATCAGTCGACTACTTCTGAATATAATTACAAAACAGGTCATGCTGAAATCCATATCCACATTTTTTTGTAACTACTTCCTGAGAATGTGCTTGACTTCCACTTAATTAATCACAATAGGTAAATAACTACACTGTGAAAAAAAATGTTTGTTTTTTTTTTGTTTTGTTTTTTTGCAAATAGTTTGTAAAAAGTTGTAAATAAAAATAAGATTATTGGAGTGTTTTACACACATTTTTTGAAGTCTTTCTATTTTTAAAAAAGTTGATATGCAATTCTTTCAGTATAAAAGAAAGTGCAAAAGAGAACAAAATAGGGAAAAAAGAGATGGCAAATAAGATGAGTTTACATCATCAAGCTGCATAATGCACTGCTTGCACAGCTAAAATAACTAGAAGCGGGCAAAAGTGGTAGTTTACTTTCAGTTTTATGTATCACAGAAAACATGACATGCCTTTGTACGTGTCATATTTTCAAAGCCCTCCCACTAGAACTGATCTAAATCTTTTTGTTTCTATATATGTATAAGTGTTTGCCTTTATGTGGTTTCCATTGGAAAGAAAAAGAATATCTTGGCTTTCTTGTGCCAAAAGCTTTAAATATGGACAAATTTGCTCCAGTATAATCTTTATTTAAACTTGGAGCTGAACATGTCTTGAGAATAACTGTAAAAATGTATCTAACGCGTGGAGGGTCGTGCTACATTATGATCTACCTGAAGACAGATAGAGAGAGAAACCAACAAATAATAGATTATTTAATATCTCCTGAATGTAGGACCCACCATTGCCCGCAGCGCACTTGTTAAATTCATGTCCCTGTTTCTCTTTCTTTCTCTCTTCCTTTCTTTCATATTTCTGCTGTCAGTCTGTCTCCTTCCCTCGATCCTTCTTTCTCCCCCCCAGGCTTTGGGGCCAGATGCATCTAACAGCACATTTAGCTAAACTACAGTACACTGAGTTTTTTTTTTTTTTCCACCCCTTCCTTTCCCTTGCTCCTCTTCTCCTTTCCTCTTTTAAATCCCATCCCCCTCTCTCCCTTTCCTCCTTCCCCTATCTCCCACAGCTGAAATGGAATTGGATCAAAGAAGGGAGGAGGAAAGGGGGATAGAGAGAGGGAGAGAAAACGCTCTCATTGGGTTTTATTGAAATATTTATAGTTCATGGTTGGCTGCCTAAATTGAATATCTATGCTGATCTCACTCGCCTGTTTAACTTGTGCTTAGGCAAATATGTTTCCTAGGTGATAACCTTTTATGTACAGGTCTGACTTCATTGAAATGCATGAAGATAAAAACGTGTCACACTTCAGAGAGGCTCGGGTCTGCCACGCTGCTGCCTCGATTATTCAAATGATAATTGACCCCCACCTGTAGCTGGCTTATTTTCTCTCCTCCATCACTTCATTGACTTTTAAGATATGGAATAAATACCATTTTTGTCATTTACATTACAAACCGTCACAGAATGTCAAACACCTCTGGTAGGCGATGAGAAATATACGACCAATTATTATTTCCAGTCCTGTTAATAATGTAAACAGTGCCGATACCGTAGGTACATTGAGCATTCAGTACCGCTCAGCCCCATTTTCCGCCACATAACAAATATGTTGATGTTTATCATCGTTTATGCGTATCATTTTTCAGCTGGAATGCTGTATAGCAGCTGGCTGTCAGCGGTGATGAATTGACATCTAATGTCAAACCACCGAACCGTGTGATTTAAAAGAGCCGTGTGCTAATATATCATCCACTTTCTCAGGCTGAAAGGAAACTTGTCAGTTATTTGAACGTATTTGTCAAAAGCGTGAGTGAACAACCACACCTTCGTTCGACTTTTGCTTTGTAATTTGTGCCAAGCATAAAGCCCTCGTTTTTTTTTTTTTCTAGGCCAAAAAAAAGTGTTTACTTTATCGTGCAGCATCCTCAAAGGACACTCGTTTTCGGATGAATTGCATTTCGGATAATTTTAAATAACTCATTAAACAGTAATACCTCCCCATTATTAAATGTGATTGACCGTACGCTTTGATAACCCTCTCCCTCTGCTGTACAAACAAATGGCCGCAGTTTAGCTCCTAATGAGCAGGGATGCTAAATGTCCTCTTGCTTCATTAGTGCATGCATTAACCAGAGCACTGATTTAAGAAGAGCTCTAATGAAAGGCGTCGAACGTTTCCCACTTCGCTGCCGCTGCCTGTTTGCTCAGAGCCAGCCAAAGCTCCAGAATTAGAAATGTTTAATTATGAAAATGGTTACTGTGGAGAATTTCAAACACACTCCCTCCCCAGATCATTAGTTATGGAGTGAGGTGGGAAAAAAAAAAATAATAAAAAGAGAAAAAGAAATAAAGGAGAGAGAGGGGAAAAATTGAGAAGAAATGCTCTCAGCAATGAAGGGTTCATATTTCAAGCTTATAGCCGCTAAAAGGGTGTACTCAGAAAATCAATTTTATGAAAGTCCGCTCAGCACTAAAGGGAGCGCTATGCAACCGAGCAATCTTAAACTAACGTCCAAAACGATGGCATCGGCTCTGATTCATGCTGGGTATCATGAATGCATTCCCCTTGGCTTAGACATTATCCTCCAACTTGGGGTCAAAGGTTTCATCCTGGTTTAAATCAAGTCATGGTTAATGCGTGTGTGTTTAAAATTAGTCATTTGTGTAATAGAAATAAAGATATTTTGCTGATTTATTTTATTATTATTAATATAACAGTTTTATACTGTAAAATAACTGTATTTTAACTGTAAACGATGCTAAATGGAAGTTCTCTTATGGTGAAAAACCGATAGATTTAACTTTACTGCTAAATACCGTTAAATGTACAGTTTTAGGAAGTGAAAAAGAATGTCATCTTGTAATTTGCAGTGAAAAAGTGCAAACTGAAATTCTCAGAAATAGTGTCATGTTTCACCAAGATGGTGTTTTATATTTGTATGTGTGACACTGTGCATCTTCTAGCTTGTGGAAAAGCCAATGGTTTATTAACTTTTATTCATTATGTAGCTTTCTTTTTGCTACCTGTGCTTTTATGGTAGTTGTCAGTAATTGGCCTTGCTCATTCTGCAGTTATTTATTTCAATTTGCGTTTGGCACTGTCTTTATACATTAAAACATTTCTAAAAGATATAATTGAATCCGTACGCTTTTCATTTAAAATTAAATTGTATAGAATTCTAGAAGCCCACAAACAAGTGTTCTGCGATCTTAGTCTGCTATAATAAAGACCAAACTTGCTGCCACTCACTCTCCGCTGACTCATTCACACACAAACCACAGCTTTCTGTGGCTAAATGACATACGTCTGCTTTTTCATCTGTCTATTTGATGGACCCCCGCTTGGAGAGAGTCCTCTAGGGCAGATAAATATGGCAGACACATGTGGAGACCTCAGCTGAAACACTGATGCTCAGAAACATTGACACGTTCTGCTGGACGTAACTGAGTACGTGTATCTGTAAGGTTTTAGATGTCTAGTCTGTGCAGTGTTCTGCAGTGTTGTAGGGGGCTTTGTTTGCTCTTAAACACAGTTATTGGATGATGTGGTGTTTTTAAAGTCACTGTAATTATATGTGTTTGTTTATGCATGCATATACTAGTATTTGTTAGTTCATCAAGAATGAACTTTTGGTCTTGTATATTTAGGCTGGGTGGGTGCATTTAAATAAGGGCTTGGGATATTATTGTATACACATGCGTGTTTAAGATGGGAGGTCACTGAGATTGTACAGCTGGGTGACTCTGCCCACACTCCTCACCAGGGATTCCCATTAGTTAGATTGATTGGTTCCTTTCCGTGCCCTTTGATTCATGCATTACACACGGCCCTAATCAGTACACTACCTTATGGTGCCGTGCATCTGTGCATCTCTACATCTCTACATTAACACACATTTACTTAGCCATCGTAATGAGGAGGACTTTTTTAATGTTATTGTTTTACAGCTAATTAAAATTATAGAAAAAACCATAAGCCACAAAGAAACTTTTTTTTTTCCTTTTTTTTTTTTTTTTACATAGATTTATTTCACTAATTCAGAATACACACATACATATATACACTCTGTTGAAAAAAATATTATTTTATTTAATACGTTTATTTAATATAAATATCTCTATTGTCTTCTGATGTATATACAATACTTTGTCAATACTTCATATACAATATTTGTCAACAGAAAATGTAAATCTCCTATATTCAGGCCTGGTGAAATAGATTAGTGAGTCTTTGTGCCCTCCATATGGTTTAAACAGGCAAGAGTCAGTGCACTACTTTTTGCAAAAAGTGTGTATATTCATTTAAATGTATTTTATTATGTTCCCTCTGGGGAGTAAGACTTTACTGCTCAAGCTAAATTTGTCCTTTAGGGCTCCAGACATTTATATGTTTCCCATCATGTTTTTTCACGTATAAGGACTGGTGATGATGATAGCAGCAATGGTGTGAAACTATAAAAAATGAATAGTTTTGAATGAGATGCCACATGTTCCTTTAAGGACTGGGACCCAGGATTGTAGAGTGTGTGGTTTTAGGAGGCAAAGGCACAAACCTGCCATGAATATGGTATGTATAATACATATCAGCATCAATTATATATCAAGGCTGCCTTAAAATAATAGTTTAACATACACTAACAACCAGAACTAACATTTTTTGGAATTTAATAGCATTTCCCTTGGCATGAGTAGAAGAGTTTACATGCTGGAAAAAGCTGGAAATGTCTGTATATCTATCAGCCTGCTAATCCAAATATGTCATGTTTACTCAAAGGAAAAGTAATATATATATAATTTGGCTTCTCTCCTAGAATACTACAGGATTTCATTGATTTTAACAGGCTCCCTCTGACATTAATATATTTAGTATGAAAATATTTTGTTTCAGAGGGAAGAGTTTCTCTGTGACTCATTTTATTTTATAAGTGTCATGTTTTCAGAAAATCAACATGGTTGCACATAGGTTTATTTCTTATATTCTGCCAGGAAAACAAAATCATCTTTCCTCATATTAATCTATGAGGACAAATATTGATGAATATAAGTACAATGCACATGAACACACACATGAACTGTGAGTAACAATGAGTGTGTAATTTATCGAATAGATGAGAAAAAAGTACGCTAAACATATTAGACCAGCGATTGCTTTGTGCAGGGGTGAATTTCAGTGCATTGAAATTTTGGGGTGGTTAGGACGGCGTGTGTGTGTGAGGTGAATGAATGAGACTAGCAGGTCTGTGCGCAACCGCAGGTTTATCTGAGTCTGTTCTTTCTCTGTCACTCTTATGGGCTGTTGCCAGAGCTGTCAGGGTAAGTGAAACTCCATGTTGTGCCTGGAGAGATCGGTCTCTAGAGGTCAGTGCAGTTCCACTAGTGACAGCTGCACTCACAGACCTGCTGTAGAGCCAACATGGCCGCCCAGACAGTAGATGATCTTGGAGAGGGATTGGGGGGAGGGGTGCAAAATAATTAAAGCAAGGATCAAATATGTTTCCATGACAAGCAGTCACATTCACACACAGATAGACAGATACACAAACACACAGAGGAGTACAGCCCTCTAGGGTCTCTGACCTTGTCTCTAAAAATGTTGCTGTGTGTGACGGTGTAGAGCTCATGAATGAATGTAAATGAAGGACTGCTGTGTGGTTTATTCAAAACTCTGGACTGCTCTGTCCGAGAATTTATTGTATTTGAATAGTTGATATTATATTAGTTATGTGTGTGTGTATATATATATATATATATATATATATTAGTAATATTAGTTAAAATATTTTAATTTGTAATATTTGGATTGTGTATTGTCAATTATAATAATAATAATAATTATTATTAAATGACAGAACCGTGCTCCCGTTAATGGCATAATAGTAATTTATCGCTCTCATTTTGAGTATTACTGTATTACTACTTATTATTTAAAGAATAATCAATTGCCTATATTTATATTAGTGATTACTGGCAACAGTTCGTTTTATTTATTTGTGTCAATAATAATAATAATAATGTAATAATTTTATTTAATTTAATAATATTATTACACAGATAATCGCTAATACAAATATTGCTGATTATGAAATTAAAAGTAAATAAATGTTGCTGATAGTTATTAGAACATAACTTATTAAATTAGTATTGTTATTGGTGAAACAAATAAATAAAATTAAATGATTTATATTTTATTTATTAGGACTATTATTGTTGTCATTTTTGTTATTATTAATATTACATTTTAGTTCATAATACAGTAATACATAATATAAGTAGTTACAATTGTATTAGTGTTTATTGGCAACAGTTATTATTGTTATGAACTGCATGAAGCGACTAGATGTCCTATACAGCGGAGCACTGCATAGATATTTTTTCTGTCACCTGTGTTTGATAGAAGATTGAAGTGTTTGGCCTCTGATTCCATAGAACTGCACAATCCATTCTTCCGTTTCTGCCTGGCTTTTAAACGGCACATTTTTATCTGCTGCTGAAGCACAGGATGAGAATAGAGCGAATGCACCTCCACCCCCTCTAGTGCTCTGGTTTAGCGTAATGTCATTATGTCCAGTTAGTTTTAAAAAGCCCTTTTTTATAAACATTTACAGTGTGGGGCACAAAGGGAGCTGCTGTTCCGCTTGCTCTGTTTGTATTGTGGTTTTGGTCACGTTGAGCTTCAACTGACGTGTCTACAGAAAACGGGTGGCAGAAACGTGGCCCGCTTTGCCAAGTTTTAAAATTAGTAACAAATTTAATATGTTCTACGCTAGCATCCCCTGCTACAGAGATTGCGAAAATGCATTTTTAGTTTGTTGCGGGGTCTCGACGATTGACCACAAAGAGGCTGAATCAGAGAGAAATGCAGAACAGATGCGAAAAGCATCAGGAGAAGAGAGCTAGATCTCAGGACCACCAAATACGTGCTGCTCCTAGTGATCTAAACACTTCCCACTCCACCATTCTCAGAGTCTTAGTGCGGCCTAAATGACAGAACCGTGCTCCCGTTAATGGCATAATAGTGATTTATCGCTCTCATTTTGAGGATTGCTATCCCCATAACTCCTAATACAGAGGGAAATATGTATTTTGGATAATGCACCCCTGCCATAAGCCCTCATGGGCAGTTAAAGCATGGGAAGGAACATATTACTGTCATAAATCTACATCTCTAACCTGCTGCATGAGAAGATGTGGAGATATTAGAATTAGGAATGACTGAGAATAAGAAAAATGAAATGCAAGAAATGGAGCTGACACATATTGATACCAGGCCGCTAACTTTTATCTCTGAGCATTTCAGTAGTGTTTTATTAATGATGATGATATTATCATCATTTTCACCTTTTGCCCTGCCACCCTTGCTCGCTGTCCGCATTAACAGCTTCCCTCACATGTTTTTCAGCCATGTTTTGTCAGTCTTTGACAGTTATAAATATGCTATTTTCATACATTGTCATAATATTCCCTTGCTGAGACACAAGCTTTCCTTGCAAGTGTCAAAACTGATCTTAAACATATTTTCACATTATACTTTCCCAAGATTGTCATCGTAATCATTCCAGTATTAGTAAAGACTACCTGTAGAAGGCAGAAGGTTATTTACGGAGGTTACTGTGCTTGCAGTTAAAACTTAAACCAGTAGAGGGAGTGAGCCACTGATTTATTTCCACCATTTTCTCAGCAAACAACCTTTGCTGATAACCCCTCATTATGTATGATGCTGAAGAAATGTGTCACTTATTATTTTTGGCCAGCCACATCAAGAGCTTTTACAAAGAATCATTTATAATGTAAAAGATAAGCGCGTTCCAATAACCGATTCCTCTCGAACAGCTCATGAGAGCTGATTATATGTGACTTCACATCAGGTCGTAAATATTTGTCAGCCCACCTTTGAAACAGGCAAGCTGTGGCGCTGTCAGCCCGCCCACATGAAAGGGCGAATGGAAACGTTTAGGGTTGGGAGCAGAATCAGTCATAGTTGGAATGAGATGGCCAATAAAATGCATAATTATGATGCTCTGTCATTGGCCACAGCCCAGAGGGCTTTTTAACTGGGCGAAAAATCCCACATGCGCATAATGGGCCTTTTTTTATGATATAGTCTAGTCTAAAAGTGAGCTGTGACAATGTGTGGTCTGCATTCAGTGCCCAAGGCTGCTGGAATATGCTGTTTACCTAGCTAGAACAGTATGTAGGCGTGTTGCAACGGCCCCGGCTGATTACACCGTCTTCTGGAATACATGATTCTAAAGCAGTGTCATAATGCCATGCTACCAGGGTAGCCCTTCAGTCTCACCTGCCTCCTCCGGAAACCTGCCTTGCTGCAAACTGCAGATAATTGTCATGAGTTTGCGGTAAAGTTTCCAAAGGTTTTATGGAAATGAGGGTGTCAAGAGCTGTTTTATACTGTAACTTCATGAACTGTTACTTCTGCAGCGAGGAGACTGAATATCATTTCTGAAAAGTTTCGGATTTCTTCAATGGAACACATTTGCCTGCGTTCTCAGCTTCATCCTAATAAAAGTTGATGGATGGTAAAGGTAGGCAGAGAATACTCTCTGTCAGAATAATTTGTGTTTGACTACCTTGCTCAGTGGACTTTAATGTAACAGAAGAGATTCCCACAGAGCTGCAGACCTCTAGCAGGGAGAGTGAAGGGAGGCTTGTAGAAGACACACTGCAGCACTAACCTGCTGTGAACTACCACTGATTAGGCCCAAACTAGCCTGAACTATTCACTCGAAAGGGTTCCTATATGTTAGACATTGTCGTTTCTCATTGGAACACACTGTGACTAATTACTGTGGTGGGATTCTGAGGTTTTAGATTCGTAGAATAAAGTTTGGTTTGAGGTATTTTGGGAAGTTAAATGTGTGCTGCATAACATATTCCGGGGAAAGGCTGCAAGGAGAGAAAAAAAACACCATCAAACATCAAAATTCAGTGAATATCACCCATAAATTCTTTGCTCCCTCACCCAAGTCTTGGCAGCTAAATTTGTGCTAAAGAAGGAGTGGCTTCATTTCTGTCTCATCACATATTACAGACATAAATACACATAAGGTACAATTATGTAGAAAAGGCAGCGAGTACATATCTTAGTAATTATAGTTCACAGTAATGGACCACAGAACACTCAGATTTATAGATGTGCATGTATATTCAGCACTTATAAATAATTTGTATATTTGTTGAGTTGATGTGCTTTGAGTGAGTAGTCATAAGTAGCCTTATGACAAACCTACCAAACAAAAAGATGTTAAAAGGGGATTAGAAACCCAGCCACAGAAAACAGAAGAGCTTGAATAGCTAAACAGATGACAAAACTTTGTATGAAGTTCATAGGCATGTCAGATTGTCCACGTTACACCAAATAGAAACCAAAGGCTAAACTGTGGCCTAAATGAACAAAAAAAACATGTATCTGAGAAGGTTTAGGCCTACAGTATGTGACCATGGCAAGTATACAGAATGAAAGCCTTTTTTTGTCAGGATCACAGTGAGGATGAAAGTACTGTATACTCCTTGCTGAAGCTTAACAAAAAGAAAGACTCCATGTTTGAACTATTTTGACTGATGTCTCAATATAAGGTTTAGGTAGAGGTAGTAGACTACTAAAGTAGGATTAGTCCAGTAAAGATACAGTTAGAGGCAGGACTCCATCATTCAGCCTGGAGAGGGTCAGGTCTTTCGGGTCACTCAGAGTGCAAGGGGATGAAAATGCACTGTCCACACACAAGGCACACAAAGCTAGCTTTTCATCGAGCTCTCCGGCCACTGTAAGGAGCCCATAATTATCTTTGACAAAACTCATTAGCAAGGACCTTGTAGCAACATCGGCGACCAGGAATTCCATGAGGAGAGACATGCACAGAAACAAAGCCCTGCACACATTTCACTGCGCCCTTTGACAAAATGTAATGAAGTGTGTTCATTGTCCCTCTCATCAACATTTGAACTCTGAGCCATCATTACTGTGGCACTGTGTGGGACACATCAAATGGCACCTTCACTTTACCTCTTTTGTCTGGATTTGGGCAAATTGTTGTAAGAGATGTTGTTGTTGTCATCCTGGGTCTTATTAGTATGAATTGACCATTGCTATTCTGTCAGAACCACTTAGCTGGTTTAACGTCACAATCATATGCTCTGCGAGCAAACAGTCTGAGGTGAGAGCGAAAACCCTTCATAACCTAATTTCAGTCGTTAACCCTCTGCTGACCTTTGACACAATTATAGTCAGGTTCCTCACTGGCCAGCAGAGAATATGATATACTAGTGATTAAAAAATTGTTTTTTATTTTTGAATTATCTGTATAATATGTCATAATCTCCTACTATTTTTATTTTCGCACCAAAAAAAAAAAATTTTGGGGTATATTACATAATATTGACGAACACATTAAGACAGAATAATGTCTTTAACTATCATGTATAGTGCCAAATCTTATATACGTATACGTATAAAATGCTTTTATTTGTTTTAATAAGACCTACTAAAATGAGGGAAATTATCAAATAATTTCTTATCCAAACTTATTTTTCTGTAGAACAATACATAAATCAGCAAGAAACATTGGTTTATGAATGAAGTACTAGTTTATTAGCAAGTGAATATGTGATTATATATCCTCTTCATAAATACTATATCTGTCTGCTTTTGAAACATTATAAAAGTTGAATATGCTTCTTTTTTAATTAAGTTCTCCTTATGCCATGACATAGTATTAGTATCCATATTTCTGTTAAACAGTTGAATATTTTATGAGGTATTATGGTCTGCGAATGTAGTTTTAGGTTTAATGTAGCATCATCACTTTAATAAAGCAACAAGAAAATCAAATGAAACTAAACATTTGTTTTAGGAACGTTCAAATGATCATGTCTGGTTAATGTGGGGATGTTGCTGTACTGAAAGCTAGCATTTAAAAAGTTGTGGCAGTTAAATCTGTATTAGTCATGCTCCGATATTAAACCAAAAAATGTCTTTTGTGGGTCACAGCTGGGGTCTTACCTAAGTTCTCAAAACTGGAGTTTTCAAATTGATTAAACAAAGCTGTCGTGCTGCAGTGTAACCTTATTGATTAGAACGGAAGCGTCGCTGTTTTGTCGCGTCGCTTGCTACACGACGCGAGAGCGACGGGGCTGAAAAAGAGCTGAAGAGCAGAAGAAAGACTGTCAGCGGGAGGTTTGACTGCACATTCGCGGATCAGAGCCGTGTGTGTCAGCTCCGGTCATGACGGAAACGCGCCTCATCCACAAACAAGCGCGCGCCGACTTCTCTCATGCTGGGACGGCGACATTCTGGTGACTTAGTCCTATTGTTTTCTAAAGAACCACTGATATTTTCTACCCTTTACCTTTACCCTTACCCAAACCTTTCTGCGAGACGTTTAGTATCTTTTATTTGTTAAACTGTTTTCCTCGTTTGGATTTTTGGCCTCCGTTTTAGTTGATTGCGTAGTAAGCAAAATCCAAACACATTTCATCTTCACGGTTCAAGTGACCAGGCTGGATTTAGTGCCTCGTTAAAAATGACACTTGATGGCCTATTCCATCAGCTTCTTTGTTTATCCGTCATGCGGTGGTGTTTATTTCTTGGGTCTTTATTATTGGAGATTAGCGGAAATCTGTTCTGGATTAGGCCGCTATACTACAACAGCCCGTAATTAAACTAGCACACTAAAGAACAGTGCCATGACACTGCTTTGTTTTTATTCAAGTATCTATCTATCTATCTATCTATCTATCTATCTATCTATCTATTTATTCCTCAGGTAAAATTGTGATTATCTTGAACAATTTAAATGCTTGGTGTATTCGGCATTTTCAGTATGGGCCATTATTGTAATGCCATTTACATTCAATGCACTCTGCATAATGCATAGCATGCGTCCCCGTGCACCCATCCATTAGTCTAATGCACAGTCTGAACAACAGCCACGTACCCACAGAATCAGGGATGAATTTCTTTAAAGAGAATAACATATTGTAGGACATAGAGGACACATTTCCACTGTCCCCGTTTTAATGCGAAATCACATTTTAGTCTTATTCTGCCCTAGTTGGTCTAGATTTAATACGGTGTAAACCTGTTGTAAGACAGGCTCTTAATTGATCTATTAGTTGCAGTATGAGCCTGATGCTTTGTGGCAGGAATCCATGCTATTATTGCCGGCTCCCTCAGGTATAGCGCTACCGCACTAATCCCATTGCACATGCATCATTACCTTCAATAATGTTTGGCAGCTCTTCTTTACAGCTCCCATTTTAATTACCTTTGCTTTAAATATTTAACACGCGGCAAACGTCTTTATGCGGCCGATGCACAAGCTGTGTGACACTTGCCAATTCAAAATCAGCTTAAGCAACTTCTATACAGAGAGAAGGAGTTTTTAATTCACATTGTTTGTTTGTTTTTTTCTGGTGTGTTGCAGGTCAAATAATTGATCATATGTGGGACAGCAAGCTGGACTTTGCTGTTAAGCGTTACACAACGGTGTTTTCAATCTTTCAAGTTACTCTGCATCATGCCAATCTCGCTGCTTGTTTTTTTTCTTTTCTTTTTTAATCAAAACAGTATTCAGAATATGATTTTGAGAGATTATATTTAGGGAGATTTGTAGAAATAGATCTCGCCTGTTGGACAGATTGCTTGGTAGTGGAGATCCTAAGGGATAATCCAAATGATAGTCCGTTGACCTTTAATAAAACAAAAATATATAGGAACAAGAGGCAAAGCATGCCAACTGCGTGGTGTCGGGCCTCTGATATAATTTTTTGCGCCTGCGTTTATCAGCAACAAAACTCTTGTACAGTTCAAAATCTTTCGAAATGTATTCTTATAAGGAATGAAATGCAATCATTAAGGCTGTTACAATATTGTGGCATATTTAACTATTATTATGACCATGGCTATTATTATTTTTATGTAAATAAAATAAATATGGACTGAATCATCATTTATAGCCTAAATTGTGGCCATAGCCTTTTCTTTTTTTTTTTTATTCTTTTTTTGCTGACACTCACTAAGTAAACTCGTAATATAACTCTTAGTATTATTTTTCGCGATATCCTTAGCATCTTTGTCAACCTAAATTTCCTTTGAGAAATTTCGCGCCGCAAACAAGTGACATCGACAGTCTGCTCGACCTCTTTTCAGTTCGACCACAAATTGACCACAGCACCTTTGAATAGACCTAATACTCTTATTACATGCCTTAATCGTTCAATCCGTCCTGAAATAATGTCTCTTTTTCGGCTGCTTTATTTACTGAACCCTGACCAGTAGGTCATCACCTTTATTTTTCTCATGTATGATCGCATTTTTATCCAACAATACGTTCGAAGAACGGGGCTTATTTTTTTTCCATTAAAGCAAAGTGCACGCTATCAGACTTGACACACGAATTAGAAATATAATAGTGTGGTTTTTATGGCTGTTTCCCCGTCACTTTAATATGATACAAAGCATGCCGCGTCTTTTGCCTACACCCTAGTCTAACACTGTAAATAAACGAAAATATTTTTCTCTGTGGTTTTGAACCAGCCCAGCCATTGCTTTACAAGTTTAATTGGGTGCTTAAAGATCTCCAGGGACGCTATTTCGAGCAATTGACTGATCAACATCAAAACACTTGATGCGCGTTTCATGGTATGGATGCTCCCTCGTGACCTCGTTGTTAACTCAGAGCCGGATGATGATGAACCTGCTCGCGCGCGGTGGAGACAAAGCTGCATTCATAACCAATTCCTGCTTCTCTGAGCCTGAACAGCAACAAAGTGTTTGATGCCAATTCCGATTAAATAATGACAATATGGAACTGATGTAACCTTTCCTCACACCCTTGCTGAGTCCATTCACGTCCGCGGCTGAATTTATAACCCTCAAACAACGTCTCGGTTTTAGCCATGGAGTCAAGAGGATAAACTTAACTGTATAATTCCGTATGGATTAATTAATTAACAGAAATCATTAAACAAAAATGAGTAAATTAGTTCTTAGAAAATACTTTATAAATAACATGACATTTATTCACAGTTTCTTGATATAAACATAGCACACTCCTCAGGAGCACAGTATCGCACCTCATTTATTGTTAATAGGTAAATTAAAGTAAAAAGACTGACTGTAAATTTTACACCAGCTTCCAAAAAAGTAAATCACACAACATTAAGCACATAACCACAGAGAACTAAATGTAACGCACAACAAAACCTTGAGAGGACACATGGTAACAGATAAATAAAGCAGATGGGTAATCAAACAATAAATAGATAAATAGAATTACTAAACTACGATTGCCAATGCAAACTTTAGAAATCACAATTTATTCCCATACATACACAAAACATTGCATAAAGTTATTGACACCATCAAATCATATTGTGCAAAATTATGGCTGCCTCCAGTTTTCACAGTTCCAGAAAGAGCACACATATTCATCGCGCTACTATTTCAAGTGTCTGCTGCCATGGGCTTATAGTTCTTCATTGACTCCATTCCATAGTGCATAATGTAGATCATAAAAATGTCCCCATGTTTATTGGCATTTTCACAGTCCTAATTCAGAGGGAGAAGGGAAATGTATGAGAATAAGGCGATATTGTGAAAGTTAGACTAGGTGAAAATGACAGGTAATATTGGATAACTGTGTGATGAAATCCTTGTGACACAGAATTACAGAGCTCAGAGGACATCTATTCCTCATTACCTCAAATCAAACACACAAACAGATGGCAAATGGAAAGAGACGTTGCTGTTTTTTTTAGTTGTGCAATAGATCTCAAATAGCAAAAACAATCCAATAACGTTCATCAATTTAGCCGATGGCTGCACAGCACAAATGTTTACTGTTATCAAAGATACTGTACTAGAGAGTATGTGTAATGTCATTATTAAATACAGACGGTGTGTGACAGATATTATGTAATCCTACAAGATTGGATTTCTTTTTTTTTCTTTCTTTCTTTTTTTTTTTTTTTAACCTGTAGCCATACGCAATAGTTTGCAGGTCCATTTGCATATTTTCTTCCATATTAAGTATGCATTGTGCTAATCTTAATTTCATTCTGGTCATTATGTGAGAGATATCAGTAGTCTGCCGTAATGGGTTCAATCAATTAATTTGTTAACGTGTGTTTATGCATATTCACTCATGCTCACCTGCCTCACCTCTTCATCACAGGTCTGAATGCAGTGGTTTTGACATCCTGGATTGTTGGGCATGTGTCGTTGAGCTCGCTGGATTCTGTTTCTGTCTTTCCTGCACTGGCGAATCCTGTACACAAACATGAGAGATCACAAATGTCAGTAAACTACACAAACAGCATTCAAACAAACACATTGTTGTATTTATTATCCTTTATTCTATATATTATTAACACAAGGTATTATATATAATGTAAATATTATGCCGGAAGCTAACCCGCTTTTAGAATTACTAACAGCTGATAACCTTGTGAAACCTTATTAATGCAACTGGGACTATTTCTCTAGCTCTGTAAACACAGAAAGGCTATACCTTCCATTGAGGAGTACTGGCAGGATTCTGTCAGTCCAGGATAGGATGAAGAGTGAAGGTGGAGGGTCTTGTAGCTCCCACTGCTGTACGCCTTGTGTATCCCCTGCAGTCCTTCTTGGTAAAGGCTTTCTGTATTGCTGAGGCTGGTAGGGTCCTGAAGGCCCTTCAGCTCCCCACAATGCACTCCTCCGACTGTGGGCAACCTGACTCCCTGCATCTGACAGTCCACAGGCCCAGTCCGTACATCCCCACCATGCTGTGTGCCTAATACAACCCCTGCGGCGGCCGTACGTGCCAGCGACCAGATCCGAGGCTTCTCTGTTGCCTCAAAGTGAGAGAGTGCCACAGTGTTGATAGAGGTGGACTGAGGTGAGGGCTGTTGCTGCTGTGGTTTGGAGCTCAGAGGATCCAGGTAGTCAGGGTTCAGAGCCCCCAAACTCTTTAGACCACAGGGAAAAGATGGGAAGTTCGAGTGGAGAGGGAGGTCAGGGTTACAGTCTCTCTTTGGAGGGGAGGAAGTCGAGAGGTCATCCTGGCCTGATTTCTCACAGTCACTGTCCAGCTTGTCACAGTCGTCGTCCTCTATGTCATCCAGGTCACTGAACTGCAGGTCCTGCTCATCCTTACTGTCTTTGGAGTCTGTGCAAGAGCAAGTGAGAGATTCTGAGTGGGCACTCGCATTCATATACAAACAGCCTAATACTTTTTCTTTTAATTTACAGAATTTAATTTAGCCGAGAAGTGTTATGAGGTACCTTTGGTAATACTGTCTGGGTCACTCTTATTGAGGTCTTCCTTTCTTTCATCGCCTGCTTTGTTTTTGGGGGACCAGGTCATCTTGTTCTCTTTTTTTAGTCTTCTTCTAGCATTGGCAAACCAGGTAGACACTTGCGTGAGAGTCATTTTGGTGATGATGGCCAGCATGATCTTCTCACCCTTTGTAGGATATGGGTTCTTCCGATGTTCATAAAGCCATGTTTTAAGAGTGCTTGTTGTCTCCCGCGTGGCATTTTTTCTCCGGGTTGACCCGTTAAAATCAACTGTCCCGTACCTGAATCAAATTAAAATGTGACATCTTTAAAATGGTTAACAGAATGTGTATTTGACGAAATCTATATTTTTAATCATAATATCATATTAGAGGCGGGACAGATACAAGTCTTACCTGTCATACTGGTACTGGCCCAGTGAGTGGTCATATGGATAGTAGGCAGCGGGTTGGGTTATTGTGCCATGAAGACTGCCTGACCCCTCTTTGATTTCATATTGTGGGTTCTAGAGATGAATAAATAATATTAATAATAATAATAATGAAAAGCAAACTTTACATTTTAAAATGCATTTAGCTGTCATATTAATGTCACTGAGCTTTAGAAACAATATCTCTTTACTGTCCCTAAATAATAACTTTGTTATATCACTCACATGTTAAGCTACACATGTCTGCTCGTTTATTGTAAATTAAAACAGGTAGGCCCTTTTACAGCAAGCAAGACGACTATGTCGCTTCATTCTCTGTTTATTTCTTTTGATTATTCAAAGTTATTTCACCCGACAGCTAGGCAGCATGGTTCTCTCACCAAGTCAAAATAATCAATAACAAGCCGTGACTTGAATGAGTCAATCGATTGAACGGAGCACCCGCGCTTTATCTGATGAGAGGGCTACACGTACCAGGCTAGAGTAGATGGCAGAGGGGTCGGCGCTGTACGGAAAGTAATTGGCGTAGTTCTGACCGGCGGCGGCCGCTGCTGCTGCGTAGGGAGAGCCGTACATCCCGAGCGCGGCGTTGAGTTCAGTCCGCGTACTAGCCAGCAGCCGGTTCTCATAGGAGGGACAGCAGAAGGAGGCTGCGGTCTGAGACGCGCTAGATCCTTCCGTCACTGACCTGGAAATCGAATCGCAGCAAGTCGTACTGGGGTTTGCCGACACGAAAAACTGCATGAAGAAAATTGTGGATAGAGATGTCATTTTATATTTGCGTTACAAAGCATGCGCACAGCTTCCTTAGTAGGCTAAAACATAAAACAACTGAGGTAAGGTGAAGTTAAGAAGCTTTGTGTAGAACTGAATTTGCTTGAAACCGCGCCGTTTTATTCTCATGCCTGCGTTTTATTCAAGAGGTGCACTTGCATTTGACTTAATTAAGACTTAAGTGATTGAAATATCCATAAACGTTTACTTAAAAAAATAGGCGATCATCATTTCTTGTAAGTTGGTTTATATGTTCGGCATAAAAAAATGTGTTTCTGACCAAGCTGAAAGTAAAACTTTCTGTTAAGTTTTGCGGCAGCGTAACAAAGTTAACCAGCAGCAAGCGCGGTGTTTTTTAACAACACAACAGTCTTTTTACATTAAAGTACAACTATAATTGATTGTAAGTTATGTTGTCAAAATAATCTATCCGTTATCTGTAAATGTATAATTAGTTTATACACACAGACGGCAAAGGCTACCGGCAAAGGGAGGAGTCTCGCTCTCACTCTGAACAATTACACTGTAAAGGTAATTTACACGTTTACAACAACACGTGAGGTCATTTATAATTCAAATAACCCATTACTATAAATATTGACAAACCCGACGATATCGCCTAACTTTACTTTAGGACTTGTGACAGAACAATCCGCAGCTACCTAGTAGTGTTAGTTACTGAGGTCCAGAAATTGTGACAGAATGTAGAAAAAAGGCATCCCGTGGTGCGCGCGCTCATTAAGAATCTACATGAGAAAAAAAAAAATCATGCTTACCTGAGAAGTTGCATTGTAAGGATATCCAAACTGAGAGAAAGACATAGCTGCTTCTTTTGTTACCATAAGCAATATTCTTCTCCTGCTGATCGATTGAAACCAAATCTACTTCAAATCCACCGTCTTACACACATTTCCACACTCGGCCTTTCGCTCAATAATAGATGACTGCACTTAACTGGGAAGCACTGAGGATGTTTACGCCAGCCCTAGTTTTATATGTATAGATAATCCCCTTAAGGAAATGAGAAATTAGAGTTAAGCTTCATCAAGTACAAAAATATTGTTGTTAAACAGCTGTAGAAAGCTTAAAGGATAACGTAAGACTTGCAAGATATGAACTTGTGGTTGTGCTATTATTTGTGCCTCTATAGTTCTTTAGAATTCATCCATGCACGGGTATCAGTGTGACGTCATTCTAATCCCGGGACGGCGAGGATAGAATGATGTCTTTGCCAATCACGTCATGCTTCGCGCTTTTCTTGAGGTGTGTTTTGCACACCCCTGTCCCCTCTGTGAGTGTTTTTTTATTTTTTTAACATTAGAGTATTTCAAGACTTAGAGCGCAAAAAGTATTACTGGGTTTGCTAAAAGCTATATAATGAATATACACAATAAATCGTCTTTTTTTTTTCATAAGCACACATAAGTGTACACACACACACACACATATATATATGTAAATGTTTACAATATTTAGCAGAAAATAAGGTTGTAATGCCAAATAACGTTTTATTTACCTGTTACCTGTGCTCTCCTTAGTGTCCTTGTTAATATTTTTATTCTTGTACAGTAATTTTAAGTTCATAAAGATTGTATATTACTGTGTAATTGTATCTATAATTTATTTTTGTTGAAATAAAATATCTAGCAATATATTTATCTGTCTTTCCAAGATAAGATAAGGCTATGTTCTTGATTTTCCTTATTATTATTATTACATATCAGACACTATCCCGCTGATGAGCAAATGAAGTGAGGAGGGATCTGCAGGACCCTTGCTCGCATCTGTCTGACCGATCAGAGGTCCGACCTGATGTTAATTGCGATGATGTTTCCATCTCTCTCTATTAGAGAGAGGGCCAGTCCCGGCAGACGTGAAGAGAACCTCTGGCAGGTCAACAGAAAACTGATTGATGCGTATCTCGGGACCTACGCGACCATTACGAGAAATGCGTAATTGCATCAATTAACAAATGGATATGGCCTTGTTTAACCAGCGAGTTACACCGTGAAAATATGCCTTTGAGGTGAAATTAGACGATCAGAATGGAACTGAGGGAGAGAGAGAGAGAGAGAGAGAGAGAGAAATTAGCTGAATCTCTCAAGTCTAATTATACGGCAGTAGTGGGAGGCGACGGGAACAGCATTCTAATTGAAGGATGCGAACTTGAAAGGGATGGTAGAAATAACGCTCCCTCACGCGGAATAAGTCTGGATAAAGGGTAATACATGCATTTTTATTAAATGTGTTAGACAATATAATTAGAAGACTCCCATTACTCTCTCACACAAACAGGCACACACGTTTGTTTATCTAACATGGTGGGGGCACGACTTCTACCCTATTGTTTTTATTCTGAGCAAATTATCAGATGGCTACAGTACTCCTAAACCCAACTATCTCATAAACCTTTTTAGCATTTTAGAATTTCATCAAGATGTCATTTATCATGTTTGTTTACTGGCAGCCCAAAGCAAGTTTGATTTAATTTTAACACTATGGCATCATGCGGTCCTAACAGGGAAGGCAAATTAGCCAATACCTCAAACCAGTGAAAAACTAATTTAATTAACTTTGTGAATATCAAAAATAAAAGAACCGAATGTGCTTTCCTCACGCGCAGCAGTCACAGCACTCACGCGATCACTGCCAAGCGCGCAGCAATCCGCGACGATCTCCTCTCATTTGATAATTTCCAGGGATAATATAAGAGGAGTAGTTCAGTGACCTTGCTTAAAAAGGACTAGAACCTTGTCCACGATGATCTCTTTGCGATTACAAGCTCACTCTTCGAGAGGCGCCAGAGAGCTGCGAGTAAGTGAACGAGCCTGATGGAGCTGTTGTGATGACGGGAGCGTGCAGGCCCGTCAAGTGCCCCGTTCAGTTCAAGCCACCGCGCTCTTACAAACATTTAGTAATCGAGAAGTATAAATGGGAACATTTTTGAAGATATGTTTTATAATCATGTAGATAATGTGCCAATTAAATTGATTATTCACCCCAAAAAAACCGTCATTATTTACTCTTATGTCGTCCCAAACATGTATGACGTTTGTTCTTTTGCAGAAAGCAAAATACAATATTGGAAAACTGTATCGTTTAACTTTGACTTTTAACTGTCTGAATATTTTGTTTTAATTTCCACAGAAGATGGAAAGTCATACAAATTTGGAATGGCATGAGGGTGAGGAAATGATTACAGAATTTATTTTTGAGTGACCTCTTTAACCTTTATTCTGGTAGAGTACTTTGTGTCTTAACAGGAACTGATACAGTACACAGGTTAGATAATACTAATAATAATACTGTAAAGTGGGGTATACATATGTTTATGTAGTTTATTAGTTACAAATGTCTTGACTCCAGTAATTTACAGATTACAGTTTTTATTAGATTTAAATAGATTATTATGTGATTTCATATGATTAGGCTGTCCCAGTGGAACCTGTCATTACAGTGTGTGTGTTTATTTATTTTATTTTTTTTGTGGAAAGTTATATGTTATGACAAACAGTAAAAACACATATGAAACAGCATAAATATACAGGTATATGCTTACAATTGTCTACTACTTTTTACAAAAGTATCGTAATAGCTAATTATATGAAATATAATATTTAAAACCCAACAAAATTCTGACAGCTTTTACTGGCTGACATTTATGAAGAATACTATTAGAATACTTTTATATTTTAGTTTAAAAAATATGTTCATTAAGTATGTTTAATGCAAACAACTTTTTTGTTGTTGTATTCACCAGGGTTGGGGCCATTCATGAACTGAATTGAGAATGAATGGTAAATTCCAATTAACTTCCTGGAATGGAATTGGAACTGCATGCAGCTGACAGGAAATGGAATTGAATTGGAATTACAGGAAGAATTCAATTCAGGAAGAATTCCACTGAATTCTGTTTATTGCTGAGCATTTATTTGACATTGCATTTAAAGACATACATTTGAACTTTATTCATGATGATTTACAAAATAACTTTAAAATAAACAAATCAAATACACTTAATGTTATTCAAATGCATCAGTGTACAAACACATGAACACTGAGCAGTGTGGGGACTTACCTGTTTTATTCACACATGACTGATGCATTTGAATCACATTAGGTTGATTTGATTTGTTTATGTTAAAGTTATGTAAATGGAAATTCACCATGTACTGTAATTGAATTAATAATAAAGTTTAAATCAAGACTAAAACATTTGGTAACCATATATTGAACGTATTCAGAAATTTATCACCACTGTCATTCAATTATTAATTCATAATGTACTGATCTCAGTTTTATTTACTTGCATTTGATCAACTCTATTTCGTATATTGCTTTATATTTGTAAATCATCATAAATAAAGTTCAAATGTATGTGTTTAAATGCAATGCTCAGCAATAAACAGAATTCAGTGGAATTCTTACCAAATTGAATTCCGCTTCCTGTAATTTGAATTCAATTCCAATTATGTTTCCTTTAATTGTTGTTTAATTCCAATTCAATTTCCTTCTTTCAATTGGAATTGTTGAGTTCATTCCTGAATTGACCCCAACCCTATTCACTTATCTATAAAGTAGAAGAAAAAAAAAAAGATCTGAAGATTACTAAATTAATACTAATTTAAAAGGTTTCTTGATGTTTGAAACAAACTATACTGGTTGAAATAAACTATTAGAGAAAATACGTGTAAATTAGTCAAAACCTTCTTTACTTCAACGTAGCCCATGTGACAACTGGTTCTCTCACATTCATGATTATACATTATGTTGTAGGTTAGTAATCAAAAAAGAAAACAAATAAATCAGATTGAGGATTTCCAAAAATCCCCACATCCCCATCACAAGATCAGTGATCATTCCACAAACTTCTCCTATTACGAGAGCTCAATTAGAGAAAGAGCAACCAGTTGAGAGGAAGGTCAGAATATCCTATGCGATAGTTTACTGTAGTTTCTCTAAAGCCTTGTGCAAGGGCACGCATGATAGCCCAAGTGCATATGGGCAGCCTAATCCATAATGCATGTGAAACAGTGCCTGATGATTGGTACTGAGGGGTGGAGGGGGGTCGTAAGTTAAATCAACCTTAATTGAAGAGGTAGAGCACAATGACCAGTCCTACACACCTATCACTTTTCATCGCTATTCCTCTCACTGCTTTCAGGATCTTGAGCTAGTTCATGATATGATACCATCACATTCATTATATAGGAATGTGTTTGGTCTGCAATGCTCTAAAAGGCATAGATGGATAGATTTGATGTTTTCCAAACTTTGAATTACTGTATAGCATTCTTTGTGACAAGGGAATTTGAATGGTCTCTTCGTTTACATTTGTGTGTGTGTGTGTGTGTGTGTGTCTGGGCCTCTGTTAGCCTTGCATAGGGATTATGGAGGCTCAAAGCCTCACAGCAGAAAGGTTAAACCAACAGCCAGCTTCACCTTCTCATTTAATACATTTCTCAGGCTGCTTTAATGAATTTCACAAAGCTTTTCTGCTTTTTCATAAGACAGATCAGAGCTTTTTTATGAAATAATAATAAGGCACTGCTCAGAGGGGCAGAGCGAAGGGGAGGGGACACTCAGGATCGAAGCAGAGTGATATCTCATTAAACAAGTCTGATATTCCTGATATATTCAGATCCTAGACATACGAGATCCTGAATTATTGCTCACTGTCTCTCCTCACTTCATTTCTGGCCAGGTATTAACACTGCTAAATTATCCAAAAATTGAAAAGAAAGTAATAAATATTCTAATGAGAAACCCTCAAATTATAATGGATGTGGCCATAACAGTGCCCAGCAAAATCCAAAACAAACTTAATCTAAGTAGATGGATAAATTGACCAGAGCCGGGAAGACTTTATTCTTCAATTATCTTTGTCTACTAGAGAGGTAATAAAGTTATCAATCTAGCTATGCTAATAAAAGCTTTGCATTTCATGCAATGAAGGAAGAATTGCTTTGATGTCTGTTCCTCAATATCAAGCTTGAAATCATATAATTGCTCCATTTTCTGTAAATGACTAATTACACATACCGTTTGATGATTAGAGACATTGTTTTAAAAGATGGTGGTGCATATGCCTAAACTACCAAGTTGTTTTCCAGAAGCATATTACATTGATGTTTTAATTAATACCTTTGTGAAAAGACATGCCCTTAATCATAATGATTGTGCACTTGTAGTGTACTTCAAATCGGTGTATATATATATATATAGAGAGAGAGAGAGAGAGAGAGAAAGAGCTTAATTACAGTTTAATACATTTTCTTGCAGTAAGTACACTTTTAAAAAGTGCACTTTGTAAACGTTATATCACATTAAATGTTTTAATTTTTTGAATAACATTAAAAACCATGTGCGAATACTATATGTTTGATATATATTTAACGTATTTTAAATGTGCTAAATTTCAGCTTTAAAGTGCCCCTATTATGCCATTAAAGGTGGCTAATATTGTTTCATGAGTCTCTTAAACAGGTTGAATGCGTATGCAAGGTCAAAAAACACTTTAGTTTTCTCCAAAAATAGATTTAATTTTACCCCATTTTTAAATGATTCGTAAAGGACTCACGTGAAGCAGTTCGAAGACTCAGTTTGTGTAAACCCCTCCCTCCCGCGAGCCCTCACTGTGATACATTTATTTATCAGGCACTGACGACGTCACAACTTTGCAGATAGTTTATGTTCACAAACAGCTACATGACACACTGCATAAACGATCATATTTGAAAAAGCATAATAGGGGCACTTTAAATATAACTGCAAATATAACATATTTGTTGAGTACATATAGCTTTTGACTTGTGGGGCTCAGGGTTTGAATTTTGAATGGCCCCTGTAATGAACTCTCAGAGGCTTGCCGATCTATGTGCAGGCTTTTAATTCAGAAAAGTTAACAAGCAGGGTTCCAAAATCCACAGCAAACAGGAATATCAAATAGGCAATAATCGTAATCGGGAAAAACAGGTGGAAGGTCAGGGCAGGCAGCAGAGATCGGTAACAGATAAACAGTCAGAGGTAATACACAACAAGGCAATAAACACTGGAAAGAACACTCGAAGATGACACCTAGGGTAGTCAAGACTTCGCCTTTGACCAACTGAAAACCAGGCCTTATAAAGGGGAGAAAAGAAGCTACACCTGTGACGGAAATCAGTCAAGGTACGTGGGTAATTAGTGTCCGGGTGAGAATGTTAATACTCTGGCGAAGATTCTCACTGATGACATTCGGAGAGAGCCACAGAGATGCGGCCCGTGACAGCCCCAATCTCCTTATTTCCATCTCTCATCAATCAATCAATCAATCAATCAATCAATCACTTTTATGTATATAGTGATTTTAACAATACAGATTGCCTTCCCATATTGTACTATAAGAGGCAAAAGTAATAAAGAATTTTAAGAAATAAATAAATTTATAAATGGTTGGCAGTACCATTTAAACATATATAACAGAAGTAAAAAATAGTATTATGTAATTAGTAAACAAAAAAATATTAGTAAGTAGTAAACAAAATAAACAAAGTAAATAAACATAAGTATTATGAAACAGCATATAAATATGTACTTTAGTCCTACTTAGGTCAGAAGAATTCAATTAATTTCACTTAAACCATAATACATGTTTACCTGCAGTTAACATGCGTAAGTTTTAAACTATGCTAAAGGTCACCTTTAAAAGTTCACGCTTTGTTCACCTCTTTTGTTATTTTTTTTTAAATTATTTTTAATTAATAACACTTAAAACCTGACATTATTGTATTTTCCTAGCTTAACAACAAATGACACTCAACACAGATGAAGGTGTGTGCTTTAGTGTTGATTAAGGTTTGTTCTTCAGTGTTTTGTTAAGTTTGCGTAAACAGGACTGTTTAGCTAGCAGCAGCTTTAAATGCCCCAATGTAATTTAATTAGTGTTTCTGTGCTGTCAGGGATTTGTAACTTGTTAGTGAGATTTAACTGACAGATACTTGGATGACTCAGTGTCTCTATGTTTTTCTAAAAAGGCCCATAGTGAATTTGTTGAATCTGTGACCTATGTACAGTATGTGCACATGTATACGTTATCGTTGTATACTGTAAAAATTTAATTGTGTAAGCCTGTAGTGCTGAAAATTCCATCATTGTTCTGGAGATAAAGAATGTTTGTGTGTGTGTGTGTGTGTGAAGTATGTGTATATTTACTTCCTTAAAAACATACAGAAAACATTCTAATATGCTGATTTTGTGCTCAAGAAACATTTCTTATTATTTGTGCTTACACATACACAATGCTTAGAGTATTGCAACTAAACGATGCAAATACACACACATACCAATTCCATTCAACTTGCCAGTAAACTGTGGGGACAAATAAGTCCAGTATTACATTAGTGTCTCAGTAATTATAACCTTTCATCATGATCTGTGACAACATCTGCAACTTCTTGTGTGGTTCTAAAACTTGTGCAGCTCTGCAGTCATCCTCTCCTCTGTGACCCTCTGTCTTCCTCCCTCTCTCTCCCCCTCTTCTCACCGCGCTTATGGCCCCCTGGAAAAGGTCCCATCTGCAAATGCTTGTGGGTGGTTAACCAAATGCTGGTGCCAAGTCATACAAATAGCCATGCTTGGTGTTTGTTTGCATAAACACTTCTGAGGGCTGAACTGTTTTGTAGCTGTTTTTTACAGTTGGTTGGAAATTGAAGGGCTGCGACGGAGACACGGGGGGGATATGGTTCAATGCGAGGTCCCAATCTCCATTATTTTGGTCTGCATTCTAAGACTGCAGGGCAGGACAGTATAGGTTACGTCTATTTTTTTTTTTTTGCAACATTAAAGCGATTCAGGCTGTTGTGATGTCAAATTTACTTTTCCACTTGCTCTTACTTCAAAGCCTCATCTTGGGTACCATGCAGTATTAGTCAGGAGAAGTCCGACTAATTGAGAAGTTTTCTTTCACTTTTGATTTTACTCCTGGATTGAAAGAATGCCAGAGGAGGGAAAATGTTGGGCCGTGTAGGGCGGGAGAATTCAAGATTAAGTTACATGTACAGGCAGAAATGAACATTCGTTTATCCCCTATTATGACCGCACATTTTAGTTTCAGGTTTTCATCCCTGGGATTTAGGAGCAACTGAAAGTGACCAATTGGTAGTCATCATCACGTAAATGTTGTTATTCTGTAGGTTTAGGAAAATTGACCTGACTGCTTTTATCTTCAGGTGAGAGTGTGCCGCTCTGGAGGTAAGTGGGAACAGACAGGGGCTGTGGAAACCCGCTCACATGCCAATGAACAAAACGGCCTCTCCTGCAATGACAGTTCAATTGCTGAGGCCTCTGGTCCTCATTTGCAGGCCAGGCACTGGAGAGGTTTTTTCTTCTCCATGCTCGCTCTCAAACGCAAGCCAGATGGCTCTAAAAATATTTCCTCCACACATTTTATTTTCATCTTTCCTGTCGAGCCTTGTTGTGTCAGCTCTTAATGGTACATTATTTCTAATGTGAAACCAATGTTCCCAACCAATCATTGTCCAAAACAAGCATCTCTTTCTCCTTTCTGTGAATAAGCATAATTTATTCACAAAGCCATTTTATCTGGGAATAAAAATGCTTTGCGATTGGGATGATCCTACTGTATTTTTTGTCATTTCTGTATTTGCTCTTCGATATGAAGTTAAGTCCAAAGCTACTTCAATACAATACTCCAGCCCCTCCAAAATTGTAATGTTTTATCCCAGTATCCCAGACACAGCTTGGATTCACTTTATTCTCATGTAGCACACTAGGAATGTCACCCCATACTCTTTTTACAGTGCTGTGGGTTTTCATTTTCAGGACACAATACTGTTACCGTGGAGCACCATTCAGACATGGCTATTTCATTTCTTTCTTTTTTTCATTCAAATCACATGCATTACGTACCTTTAGAACCGACTGAGGTTATTTTCTCCAAACTGGAATCTGGATTTCACTATAGCAGGCCTATTGGGAAAAAATTTCCCTTTGCAGAACTTAAAAGCAGATGTTACATAGCTGCCAACATCAAACGCTCTTGTTAACTGTACAGAAAGTGAAATTAAATACCTTTGATTGCTGAAGTAGCTGGTTATTGTAAACTAGTTCTCGACATGGCTCTTACATAGCCCTTGACCTTGGCTTGGCCGCACATGCCTCATCAGATTTCAAAACCAACTGCAGCTTTTGGTTGCTACTGCTAATTCCTGATTAGCAGATTGTCAAGCTTACTTTGGAGAATGAGAAACGTGGATCAACCCTTAGAGGTGTTTCCTTTATTGTTTTAGAGTCAGCTTCTCTAAGTAAACACAGATTACAGCAGAGTGTTTTGATGCTTGAAATGCAATATAGCGCTTTTAAGAGTTTGCCTGCCCAGCAGTTTTCTCTCACATAAGGATATCAGGTTCATCTGCTGTAGTAAACCGTGTTATTTTAAGAAACCAATGCAGAACTTTTAGTTAAAATGTTTAATCATATATTTCATATATGAAACATTTTTCAAACATTTAAAAAAATTGGCTTTTAGTTAATTAATTAGTGTGAATTTTAACTAAATATGCCACCAAAGTATACCTTTTGAAATGGTACCGCCCCAATGACAGCTTTTGTACCTTTATGTCTGAGAGTGCACAATGTTAAATTGTGACAGGAAGTGGAAGTGGATTGTAATTAAAATATATTCGACAGATAATGGCTTTTGGAGAAATAAAGTGTTTCCACTCAGCTCTAAATCAGTCTGTTTATGAGGCCTTTAAACCCTTTTTATTAATACCTTCAAATAATTTTAATTCTGCAAACCCTTTTAATTCTAGTTCATATTTTAACTCTCTTTCCTGTTTGCTTACCTCAATTCAAATTCATTCCCGTTTCATGTTTGAACCCTGCGGCCCAGGCAAAAATCTGGGTATCACTCCACAGTGTCTCTGCCTGATTTATTCAGTAACCTAAATAGCTTCTTTAGGGATTAAAAAAAAGTTATGTTGTATTATATGTTGTTTCAATATGATTGGGCTTTGTTTTTTAATGGCAAATTATTTAAAGAAGGCATGGTATTACATTAGTTATTATTCTAGTTATTAATGTTAAATTGGTGGTACTTACTCCATGTTTTGTTGGCTAGGGTTCAATTTTAGTACTATTAAATGTGCCTTTTAACATCTAATACTCGTGATCATAAGTGTGAAATTTGATCAAAAGAGGAAAATTTATTCTGAATCAAATCATACAAGCAGTTACAACTATAAATGAAGAAAATGTGCGAAAGAAGTGAGAGAATAATGCGCACCTTGTCAGAAAACGTAACTCACCAGCAACTTCAGATGACAGAACAAATAGAATTTTTGTTGGTGTAGTATTCTTGCCACTGCTGACCACAGGGTTTTATTTGGTGATTTCAGTGAGGAGAGATTCAATTTGAAATACTATTATATCTATCTGGTGTGCAGTGTGTATTGTGTGTGGTTCTCTTTCTGGTTGGGGAGTAAGAATTTTGGCCCACAGAGGACAGGCAGAGGATGAATAAGTGAACAGTAGAGCTATAGCAGAGATGTAAAGATTTTCTTAGAGGACTGCGTTTCAAATCTCAGATTATTGAGTAGCTCTTTGTTTGACGGGCTGACACCCCAAATGAATGCACTCAGTCCCATACAGTGAATATTTTACGCTTTGGTGGATAGCATAAAACTCCATCCAGCCTCAGAAAATAGAGAGAAAGAGAAAGCGCGTAAACTCTCAATCCTTTTTAATTCATCAAAGCCACTTCTAAATGAGAGGCTCGGTTAAACTTTCATACCCAACGAACAAGGCAAACAGCGAAGACCAGTTTTTTGTTTTTTTTCAATCTTTGGTATGCCGTCTGAGATTCATTAGGTTTTGAAGGCATGGACTGAAAAGGGTGAGAGGTAAAAAGGGAGAGCAAACAGGAGAGACACAAAGAATGATGACCATAGCTTCTTTTGACAGATGGTAAGGTACTGTATAACCCCATAATTTCTTATGTTCTAGCCATTCACTGTATGACTGATAGATTACTTTTTTTTAAATACTTTGCTGACAAACTCTTTTCCAAGGCCCATCTAATCCACCTCCAGCAGGCAGTCTGTTTATTTCCCAGCACCAAACATGTTTTTATCCTGATTGTATAATTACATCAATCCATTGCTTAATGTGTCATTATATCACAGTGTTTACAGGAGGTTTAAAGAAAGCATCCATCGGACAATCTAGACAGATACTTTTGTCCAAAATAACAATTTTTGTTGTCATTTATGTCCATCTGAGTAAAAATAAAAGGGTGCATGCTAGATAAGAAATAAAATCTCATTGTGGGATATAAAATAGCAAATGAAATATAAAAATCACATAATTATGAGATATTCTACGTTCACACAGCAGCAAAATACAGGATCCTTACCGGTGTGAGTCTCGAAATCTCTCGTTCACACAGCAGCTTTCAGTTGTGTTTAGAATTCTATCTGTATGAACGTGCAACTGGAGTCTAGCCCGTATTCCTTACCAGTAACAAAGTTGGCAACATCCATAAACTGAAAGTCTTATCACTTTTTGACACGACAAGAGTTAAATTTTTCATTAACTGACAGCAGATTTTGAATTTGGGTGGAGAGAGGAGCATTTGAAGCGCCCAGAACCCAAAACTGACGGGGGAGTGCCAGCCCCTGGTGGAAAATTAGAAACACTTTCAGATCACACGCACTGTAAGTTACCGAAAACACACATTAAAACACACACATACATGGTAGATGCGCGTTTGTGCAGTAGAGGGGCTCTCTCTCATAGTGTATGACGTGACAGACTAGTTGTTCAGTCCTGTTCCGTTCACACAGCTCGTGGGTTCTGAGAATGCAGTTGTGAGTCTGGAAAATTTACAGGTGTGAGTGCGGTTACAGATTGACAACCGTATTCTTCTGCTGTGTGATCGTAGCCAATGTTTTACAATTTTTTTCTTAAATCTTGTAGCTTAAACAGTAGAGTCAAAGCAGGGTCACCGGTTCCTAAAAATACATAAACAGATAAACTGTACAGCATACCTTCAATGCAATGTACAGTAGGTTTCATAAATGCAAACAATTCAAAAGAAATAAAGTTGCAATTATGAGATGTGAAGTCACATTTTGAGATGTGCAGCAATGTCACATTGAGCTGTTAAGTTTGATGTGTAGTGATATATGAAGCAACTGCAAGCCAAAGAAGCAAATAGTTTAAATCAAGATATAAAGTCACATTTTAAGATATACATATACAATAAAAAGTTTAAGATAATAAGGTGAAATTAAGAAAAATTCAGTTGCAATAATTCAATTTGAATAAACATTGTGATTTAAAGTCTCATTTATTTATTTATTTTTAACTGGTTTTCAACACTCATGCATATTTGCTATTTGCAGAGAAATGTTCATGACTCAAAGTTTCTCTTACAGTCATGTAAACTTTGTGCTGTCTCACGATGTCAAACCAGATCAAGTCATACTTGACAAGAGGAGCCTTATCTGACCTGTTACAAAAATGATACATCCAATGTCATTTTTTTACAAAGCAATCTGAAAGCCAAATAAGATAAAAACGTGGTTGTTAACCACAAGCACTAGATAGTCCCATCTTCCTTTAGGAAGCCCCCACCCCTTTTCCTCTTTTCTTGGTCGCTCTTCTTGTCACATTTCCTGCTGCTGTCTGAGTGTGAGCAGGGCGCAGGGGTCAGGTAGCTCAGCTTCATGATAACCTCTCATAAGAGCCGCCAGCACGGCTGACACTCACCATATGGCCCTCTGACCCTGTCTCCTTGGGAACAGGACATGGCACAGGAAGGAGAACACTGCCGGAGAGATTTGTACTCGGTGGAAAGGAATGGAAAAGATATGTATGGATAACTTGGAAAAACTGGGAACATGACGATAAGCACTTTCGGAAAGCAATGTGGATTGTGTTAGTGTAGTTCACAGCCCAAACGCTCGTTGACTGACGATAAGGACTTTAAACGTGGCTACTCAAGACTGCTGTTTGCAAATGCACGGAGCTGATGATGTTCTTGGTGGGAATTAGTCTTTTATCTTTGAAATTGCGATCAATAGTCGCACACATGCACAAACGTTCACGCATACAGACTATCTGGACGGTTCCCTGGGGTTGAGGGCGTGAGGAGGGGAATGTGCAGTCTGGCCTTATTAGAATGCTCCGTGTGTGATGAGAAGAGAGGAGCAGCAGCTTTCCCAATGCAGACCCCACGTCACGCGCAGGCAGTGCCGCTAGACAGGGGCCACTGCCCCCTAAGCCCCCCTTCCTCTTGGGAGATAGTCCAGGTCTGCTTTCTGTCATGGTGTCTTCCACACCACACCCCAGGGGGCCACACGGTGTGGGAACCCGGTGTTTCAGACCCCGTCGTTTTGAGAGAGGACAGAGTGATATTTTCCCTGAATCAGAGACTCTTTCCTTTTGTCAGTTTGCCATTGTCTGTCTCAGCCTTCTCCGGTATGCGCCTTCCCCTCTTTCCTTTGGATCAATAGTGTTAATTGGTCTGCTCTGTCAGTCCTGCATTGATTGTGACCACTAATAAAAGAGATATTGATTGGCAGTTTGTTTAACATTGGCCTGCGCACTGCACACTGCCCTTTAATGCTATTCCTACAGCAACCTTTTCCTGTTTCCAGCACTTCTTAACGTCATAAATTATGCTGGTCGATTAGGGAGATATTTTTGTGTCTTTTTTTTTTTTTACTTGTATGAAAGCCTTATATATATATATATATATGATTTTTTAAATTCTTATTTCTTTTATAATATTATACTATGCAAAAAAATGTTTGCAGTTACTAAAACAAAACTGTAAAAATATTGTAAACATTTGTTAACTGGTGATGTATCTCACCATATAAGTTTCGAAAAAAAAAAACTTACTTTATGCATAATTTAAAACCATTGTAAAAAAAAAAAAAAAAATCCAGTAAAAACTCATTACTAAAATTTCCTACAACATACATGATTTTTTACACATTTTTGTATTTTGTTTTTATCAGCAGTTATGGTGTTTTTGCATTGCATGCCATTGAATTAATTTTCATTGCATTGACAGTTCTGTTACCCCAATTTTGATTTGTCTGGATATTTCCATGTTTTATGGACATTGATGATTAGCTCTGAGCTGTCGCCTCTGGCTTGCTTAGTTGGGGACACCTGATTTCCAGTGATTATCGTCATCTTGACTACAGAGACCGTC
>JAUMHP010000285.1:2053737-2066454 GCA_032361065.1 Enteromius trimaculatus
CCAAACACTGATTCTAAGCCTAAACTTCACAAAAACTATAAAGTGGTTCTTCAAATCTGATTGGCTAATCACAATGTGATTAACACACCGAACTCAGCAAAATCAGCTTCTGCTTAGCATCACTTATTATAATGACTTCTGTAGTATTTTGTCACACCGCTTGCGTTCCGTATAGATGATGTCACATTGGTACTGTTTTGTTTCACAAAACTCGTTAACATTTGCTTCCAGAAATCGTATACCCTGCCTTTAAAGGAAAAGTTTTGTGTTGTCTGATATAACAGAGTTTGACATGAGTGTACAGATCGAGGACGTATAATACACGCAGAGCCTCTTTCACCGCTGTGGTAGTTGCTTAGCTGGTGTTTTTAAAGGCAGGGTATAATATTTCTGGAAGCCAATGTTAATATTTGAAATCACCAAAACAAACAAGACCCTATCCCAAAAGGGTATCTTTCTGTCACTCTGCTCAGCTGTTCACTGAACGAATAGACACGAGCATTACTGCTGATTTGCAACAAGTTTTTTTTTGCAAAAAGGCTCGAATCTTTTTCTAAGGCCTTTTTGAAAAAGTATACCCTGCCTTTGTGAAAAAGAGTCGGCTCACATTCGCCTAAACAAGTGGTCAGCAATTTGAATCTTTCGGATTCACGTCCCTAAGTAACATATTTGCATAATGTCTGCCCACGTTCTACGTCGCGAACAACTTGCCCCGCCCACAAACAGTACAATCTCCACGTTACACCATGTGAAGAAGACGTTGTATCCCTCGTGAGAGTTAATGTGTTTTATATGCACTTCTGAAAGATGAATTTACAAATAATGAGTGATTACCAAACGCTTGGTCTTTAAAGATGGATCAGTGCCCAGTCTATGTGGACCGGCTTGCTCCTGTGAACTTCTACCTATAAGTAAGATTAATAATTGATGATTGTATTTTCTAGCGATCTTTCAAAATACGTATTTGTGTATGTTATGTTGTGTAACAACCCTGCAGATGGCAGTTTCTGATAACACCGGTTATGTGTTGCCCTGTCAAATGGGAGAAACGGGGTTTTAGGTTCTCAAACGTCACATTATGCGCCAGAAAATGCTTATTACGTCAAGTGAGAGCCCTATTTACATAGGTTTGGCATAGTTATTATAGCGCTCGACAGCGTATTTATGCGGGTTGATATAAATGACAAGTTTTTTTAAAACGACGTTGTGTGCACAATGTTATTATTGAAAATGGAGGGGAGGATATATTAATGTGTAAATGTGGCCAAAGTAATGATAAACGATGTGTAACGCAGTGTTATGCACTATACAATGCTGAAGTTTACTACGTAGAAGTGTCGCTTACAAAAGCACTGTCAACGGTAGTTTTGGTACACGCTCTGTGGAGCTCTGTAGCGGTAGATAAATCATACAGGACTCCGCCATCTGACCAATCACAGTGAGGGCTCGCGGGAGGGAGGGGTTTAGAGAAACTGAGTCTTCGAACTGCTTCACACGAGTCGTTCACGAATCATTTTGAAATGGGGTTAAATTAAATCTATTTTTGGAGAAAACTAAAGTGTTTTTTTTTACCTTGCAGACATGCAAATCTGTTTTAACAGACTTAGCAAACAATCTTAGCAACCTTTAAAATGGCATAATATGAGCACTTTAAGGTCCCACAACGGGTATTAAATGTTGAAGCTAACCAAGAATCCAACTCTAATTTAATTATTGCAAAGTTCAAACTTAATTATCAGCTTTGATTGATGCTTTGATTCTTCTGGTCTATAATGATCATATGGAAAATTTGATTTAAGGAAACAAGTAAAATATATTTTTAATGTTGTATTTTATTTCTATTTAAAGAGCTCCGGAACAGTTGCTTTATAGAAGAGGCAGAATATCTGAGAGCGGAGGAATTTTATTAAAGGGCCACCAATAAGACAGGAAATTTAATATCACAAACCACAGTTCGGAACATTATACCATTCAGAGACTGCTGACCAAACTGTAGGAAGTAATCAAATGTCGTATTAAATGACCTTTAGCGCAAAAAGACTGCTGCTATTTTGACTTTATATGTAAAGAGAGGCACTGAAGAGAGATGTTGTGTGTATACAAGCAGTGTCTTTGCTTGTTTTCAGCTCATAAACTAGAGTGGATGCATAGAGCTTGTTGCCATCACACTAGAACAAGCCAACACTGATTGTTTCTTGTTTCTCTGCTCGCGTAGACGATGTCAGGATTCTTTTTGAAGTGGGTCTATTGTGTCCAGTTCCTGGGCTTTTGTTCCAGATGAAAGAGATTCTGTATGGTGAGGATTGGGTCTGTGTTTTCCACGGGAACATGTTTTCATACATGACTCACTGTAGCGCAGACATGTGGGCTGCTCTGTTTTGCTTTTGCTCAGAAATTTCAAACTTAATTTTAGAGAAGTATGTCCAGGCAAAAAGCGCTCACCCCATAGGCCTCAGACTACAGTCAGATGCTTCAAAAAGCATGTTGACGAGTTTATTCTTCCTTTGTATTTTTTTTTTCTCCAGATTGAAAATAAAAGAATGAACGTGAGTTTTGAGGAGGTGCGGTTTTTGCTTATGATGACAGCTGTCATATTAGAAAGGCCTACTATATATTTCTACACAAAGTAAAAGCTAATTCTCATGTGAGATGTACTGTCTTCCTTCAAGTTTGTTTTACAAGAAATGCAAACATATGTTCTTTCAGGTACAGCCTTTACTCTGTGGTGTGGATCCTCTAAGGGTACAACAGACCTAGGGGTAGTGTTCTTGTGTATGTGACATTGGAATCGAAGCACACATGCCCTCGAACTCTATCTCACACACATACACACACACTCATATTCCAGGCTGTGGCGCTGCATATCATTTCTCACACTCTCTGTGTCCCAGATCCTCAGATTCTGGCAGGGCTATTGCTGAGGCAGCAAACACATACACACACACACACACACACTCAGAGAGCAAGGGCCCGAGTCCTTGGATTTTCTCCCCTCAGAAGAGTTTGGATCTGTGTCTCTGTCTCTCAGAGGTGCAGTAGACAGGCAGAATGTTCAGAGCTCCTCCAGCTCGCTTCTCTTCCGGGAATACTTGTCCAGAATTTTTAAGAGATTCCTGCTCCTCTTTCTTTGCTCCTCTTCCAGATGTGAGCCTAATTCAAAGTCATGCATGTCTTTATCCACATACTGGGCATGGAATAGTTCAGTGAGTGAGCGCTGGAATATGTGGCAAGTCTTCTGTGGTTTTCGAGGAAGTTATCAGACAAGTTTGGTGTAGCACAGTGTGTATTTTGTGTCAGCACTCTAATTTTTACAGTGTTGTTGGGTAATGAAGTATTAAGGCATTGGGAAGTGTTGCGGCAGGCTTTATCAGAAGCGCACTTCTTACGGAATCAGATAAAGCTCTGATAATGAGCGGGGAGAACAAACAGGACCTGCTGCACCCTTGAGATTGCTTGCTGCATATAAAACAGTAAAAGCATCCTAATATGCAGCCTCTTAATTTTTCAGTGGACCTGATGAAGTGAATTTTTGACTGATGTTTCCTGAAAGTGGCAACACATGTCCCCTATTTACACCCCTAGCGCCCTCCAACAGCCCCCCTCTCCCCTTACGCCGTTCCGACTCGACTCGGCAGATGTGTCGCTTGATGTTCCTGTCAAATGGCACCGAACCGCTTAATAAAATATCACTCCCCCTCCATCAGCCTGCTTTAATTGAGTCCCTTGTCAGTTTTATCAAACTGTGTGTTATCGTCGCTTTTTTCCTCTTCCTCTGTTTCTTCTTTCTCTTTATCAGCCCCTCACTCACTCTCTCTCTCTCTTACGGAATAGACTAGCAGACGGATCCTTAGTAACTTTGTTTAACGGAGCGAGAGGAGTGATCCTCAAAGGCAGGCTTGTCATTGGATCCATAATTCAGACCCGTGATTTTCATTTCCCTCTGTTCTTTCAAAGGGAAGTTGGGTTTTTGGAGGCAGGCTGATCATTAGCAGGCGAACAGCATAGTGGATTAGCTGAGGTGTAGCGCCAGGACGTTAAGCTATACACGGCCGACGTGGAGATGTGCCAAAATGAAAGTGACAACATCAGCATGAGAAAAAGCCGCTTGCTCTCTCAAACGGGCACAGAGAAAACAGATGCGCATTCGCATCCCAACATTGTTTACAAATGGAAAAAGTAGTCACGTTTTTTGCATGGGTTGCGAAACAGGCTTGGAATGTGATGCTACATAATAGGGTGCTAAAACTTTTGGCGGTTCATACGCATACTCTCTCACACACATTCTTCATGAATAACTTATGTGTCACTGGAAGACAGAAGCACGGGGCAGCATGGTCAGATCAGACCATTCTTACTCCTCAAATCTCCAAGCTGAGTCTGACATCCCCTTGTCCCAACCTCACTGGTCCCAACATTGGCAATTCTGGTAGTACTAGTTGTACTAGTGTACTGGTGTGAGTGGAAACTTCAAACACAGGCTGTCGCCAGGTCCCCAGTGAGGCCGCGCTCTGATTGGCTGTGCAGACGAGAGTTCTTCTGCCTTTGCCACTGTCCCCATGGAGAAACTCAAGTCCCGCCTCTTCCTTTGAAGTCACAGGAAACTCCACTCACAGCAGTGGGATGTTTTGATGTTAGTCGTATTTCTTCTTTTTCTTGTCTTGTTTTCTTTTCTTTTCCTCTCTCTCTCTCGCTGTCTGTAAAGCTGAGGGTCTAGTGGTAACAGGATTCTGCCGCGCCACTGTACATTTCAACATTGCATTTGATCTTTAATTTATCACAGTTCCAGCAGTTTGTTTGACAGGTGCAAGAGCTTTCATCTTGAAGCTACACGGCTAGTGCATACTCCTCTCACTCTCTCTCTGTGTTTGTCTCTTTGCGACCTCTATGGGATCTATTGATTCCTTTTTTTTTCCACTATTACTATGATGTACATAGAATAATATGTGGTTAGATGATGCATGCTTTGCCCCCTGCATGTTGTTTTATAAATATGGCAGTTTCTCATTTAAGTGACTGGAGACTACTGTGGGATTTATAATGGTTGTTGTCAGTGTTGATACTAATATTGGTAATTATACTATGATCGAACTATCAAAATATATCTTTCTTCAGCTATTAGGGCTTTTGTAGGGACCTAAACAAATGTTCTTAAAACACACTTTTCACTTACTATTTTTTTTGTGTACTAGCAATGTCAAACACTAGATAGTGTTTCACAAGTAGTTGAGAAATAAAAAATTGGACCATGTCCTATGCTGTGAAACAGCAAAAATGTTTTTACTATGTTTGGTGTATATAATGACTAATGTGCGACGTAAATAGTGAAAACGGTGTTTTTCCACATCTGTAATAAAATGTCTGTGTAACATAAGAAATACTATAAAATCTATATATAATATAGTAAAAAATAAATAAATATTCTATCAAGGTAACAGTCGAGGTAAAAAGTTTCAGGTGATTTGAGATCTTCATAAAAACAAAATTAAAATCTAAAACAATTTTTAATAAAAATCAACCTCTCTGGGAAATAAATAGTGACTGAAGTTCTATAGCCATACTAAAAGCACCATTCGTTGTCTTATTTTTTTATTATTTTAATTGTTTTTTGATAAATTATTGGCATAACAAATCATATTAAAGGTAATTTAGTCTGTTTTAAACTCTTGATATATTTTTCCCAGCAGAACAAGGAAAAATAAAGAGAACAGAAAAGATATCAGATTACTCTAAATTTGGAAACCCTTTTACACACCTACTCCTGTCATTCCTCGTTTCAATCCTTTGTTCACAAAAGTAATTGGAAAACATAGCCACTTCTTTAAACGGAGTCTTTAAGGAAGAGTGCCCTCATCTGCAGCCACAGAAGTTTCAGTAATACTCATTTTCTCCTCTCTCTCCTCATCTCTCTGTATATGTCTCTCTCTCTCACACTCTTTTCTTATTTCCCTCTCAGGGAACAAGCCTCACCAAGGCACCTCTTAAAACAGGAACTTCCATGACTATTTTGGCATCAAAGCTTGGCACGAGGGGCTAACCTTCTAAAGCAAACTTGTGAGGAAAGAAGTCTGAGATGGAGAGGGGGAAAAGAGGAGGAGAGAAGGCCTGTGTGTGCTTTAAGTCTATAGGGGGGCAGTTGAGAGAGTGAGCGAGGGCTGTTCTAAAGGGAAGGAGGCTCTCTCAGGGCGCTTGGAATCAAATCCTCCCCTGGTGCCTCAACCAGGATGGAAATGTGCAGCTTTAGATGCTTTGCTGCTGCTAATAACAGTACTGCCGTTTCTTAAAGGTTTAAGATTCCGTCTGACTGAGGAAAGCTTTGTAGGATGATGGAGCTGGTTGATACTTGTTTATACTATAGATCTGGATTTTATATGGAGTAGACGGTTCATATAATGCATCTGTATACAAAGAGCATGTAGACGGCAATTGAAATTTCCTTCCATCCTGATCAACATTTTGAGTTTCTTTTAATTTGGGTATTCTTGAGCAATAAATGTATTTTTTTAAATTTTTTTTATTTATACATGCACTTTCATTAAATGTTGCGTTATTTTATTGCACTGTTTTAAAGGATTACCTAGATCTCAGCAGCTAAAATCTCCAAGTAGCAAAAATAAGACAAAAGCTAACAATGTTATGAGTCAGCCAAGAATATATTGAAGTTATCTGTTCGTGAGATCTAAAGTGATCTAAGTGTGTGTATGTAGTCATAAAGACAGATTTCTCAACGTGACTGGTGTTGATTAAAAGTTGACATTTCAACACTTGGCAGCAATGATGAAACAGAACCTTGAGATCAAACGTGTACAGTGATAATCGCCCACTGGCTCCTGTCTGCAAACACCTAAAAAACACATGAACGTTTAACTGAGCATGAGAGTGATACGGCTCACCACAGAATGTCGTCAACACAAAAATGCAGCTGTTAATTTTATCTGCTGCCAACTCCTTTAAGTTATTCATCTGGAAAAAAAAATGCATTCATCATTATATTTTTAATCACAGAGACGAGATAGAGAAAAGGAATGCCTTCGGGAGGGTGGGGGTTTTTATGCTATTCCCAGAACTGATCCGGCATTGTTGCCCCGCATCGCCAAACATTCCGCAAATTGACTTTGAATGAATTTATTTTTAATGTGATGTTGATGCGGCTGCTGCAGAAAGTGCATAGAGCGAGTGAAAAAGTGTGAGTGTTTGTAGAAGGGAATTTGAATGAGAGCAAGAAAAAATGTCTTCGCTGTAGTTAGGCCTAGTGTGTTAGTTTAGTGTGCCATGTTTACTCTTAACCTGATATGTGGTAATTTATGGTGTACATTCGTAAGCATGCGTGTGTTAATGGCCAGATAAGAAATGGACCATCCTCTGTACCTTCACATTTTAGAGTCTTCCTCCCTGTCTCTGGTTTCCTCTGTCTCTTTGTTCTTTTTCCTCTCTGTCGCTGTCAGTCCGGCCCATACAAAGCAGCTCTCTCATCACAACATCCTGCTCCAATTGTAATTATTAATAAATTAATTATTAGCCCTACTCTGTTCCAGACTAATTGAGTCCCATTGCAGGTCTTAAGTAGGACACACTCCTATCAGACAAATGGAATGATATCCAGGGCTTGTTCCTCGGGGTACAAGTCTTGGCTTCGTCCCACAGAATGCACACTGCTTTGTTGTAGCATCGCAATGAAGACTGAGATGTAAACAAAATTTAATTCATGTTATAGAAAGCAATGAGGACTGTACATCTGGGCGGTCCATCTCCGTTCATATTCACCACGCTGTAAATGTATGACTTGTCCTGAGCGTTTCCCAAAAGCATTGTTAGCTAACTATGCTCATGAGTTCCACTGAACTCTGTTGGTAACAATGGAACTTGGAGCCATAGTTGCTTTTACGAAACGCACCCTTGACTGCTTGATGGCAGTTTTTCATTCACATTTAACATTTTAACATGATTTTTACAGTTTTTGAAAGGTAATTCATATTTGATGTGCTTATCTTAATTCTATTTGAGTCCAGTATTTTGAGTCATAACTTGAATGTCAACAATTCAGTGTTTATGGTAGCAGTCATTCCTTTTTATTTTAATCAATTATAAGCTGTTACCATCCTGTAATTGTTAGAGCATTTTTTGTGTGCGCTTTCTCTTGAATATAATATAATATAAGGGTTGTTGCCAGACTGCAATGTTAATAGGAGAGAAACGTTGTCCCTATGTTTATTTTTCTGTCGTATCACAGCACAGATGGGCTGTAAGTGTTCAAAAGAAAGTAGAGTGATGGATTCAGAAGAGGACTTACCTACATCGGAGTAGGCGGTCGTCCCTTCTTCACAAGATGCATGAGACCCATTTGTATTTACTTCTGTCTGCTTGTGATTTGATCAACTAAGACGGATGTTAATATCAGACTCGAATGTGGTGTTAGCTTTCGTCTCTGTGCATCTGATGCAATGGGGATACACAACTACTGTAGCTGAAGAGAAGAAACTGTTCTTTGGAGATGTTTTTTTTTTTTTTTTTGGTATGGCCATCTTAAGGGAAATCTCCTGGAAAGCCATGTTATGTGTTAGGATGTGCTTATGGCCCTGGGTGGGAATTTGCAGCCGCTCTGTGAGGTTCATGCAGTATGTAGGGGTACACAAAGGATACTTCCATGATGCTCCAGGGTAGTAAAAGTTAGTTGGAGGCTTGTTGGCACATGTCAAGTCTCTGAAAGCAAGTCTGGATGATCAGTACCTCAGAAGAATAGGAAAATAAAAAGTTGGTTATAACTTTTGTTGATCTAACATTTTCTCAACTATAGTGAGAAAAATGAGGTGTAGACAAACAATGGTAACATGATCATAGAAGGGGTTTAATATTCAACAAAATGAATATGGTGTTGAATAAGTAAATTTGCTGGCTTGGAATTTTAAGGGTGGTGCAATCCGGAGTGTGGAGTGAGTTTAGAGATAGGAAAGAGGGTTATGAAAGAAAACCAGATGGGAAGAAATTAAATGGGCAATAACTGGTGCCAGTTGATTTGTCCCACTCATGCAGGCAGATGTGGTTGAGTGGGGGAAGGTGGAAGAGGGAAGCCTATAGCCTAATGCAATCACATTAAATTTTAAATAATGTTATGCAGATAAGAGATGACAGGAGATGATCTCTTAGGGATGCTGAATGAAAATCTGTCAATTATAGTTCCAATACTCTGGAAAACAGCACTTTTTTGCATTTGTGTGTTAAGTTGGCAAAGCTAATGGAAATGAAAATAGGACAAAATACGTTGGCTTTGTCTGATTTCTAGAACCAGTCAGTGGTTAAATTGCATAAAGCTTTCCAAAATGTCATAATGAAAATAAATAAACTATGGTTTAGTAGATGCATTCTTCTTTCCTGGTGCATGGTATGAATATGCGCTTTACAGAATCAAGGCCATGACATCCTCTCTCGAACCTCCTGCTTTGGAGGAATTTTAATTCATTGGCCATTCACAGATAGTAATTATTTTCCCTTGTGGCAAAGTGTTAATGAAACGGCAAAACTCTTACACTTATGAGCTTTTCAATTAATGCTGTTCTTTCTTCCGTTGCCCAGAAGTGAGAGTGTGTGCTGAGCTGGTTTCCTTCAATTTCACCGTGGGCAAGACTCAGGCATTGAGTGCAAAGGTGCCAACTTCCATATTTAGTTAGCGAAGAGGCCATCCATTATTGAGCAAACAGAGAGCTGTCTGTCTCGCTGCTTTGGGCCAACAATTAAATATATCAGGCAGCATGTGGAGGTGGGGTGTGGATGGGTGGAGGAAAGGCTCAGAAGAACAGGGCAGATGCAATATTGATGTCTTTAATTGAGGCTTTAAGTTGTACATGGTCAATATTTCTATGTGTGTCTTTAGCACTGGAGAGGCTTTGTCTGGGGTGGTTTGGAAAGGTTGTGTAAATTACATGTTCTACATTGGTAAATGTGTGTAATGGCATGTTTTGGGTGGATTTAGAGAGAGGCATAGCCAGCCACAAAGGAAGTTCAGTCAGTGATACAGAGAAATATGCTGAATACATTATTGAAAACCCTGGAACACGATGCAGTCTTTAATGTATTTTAGGACTTGCCTCTATTCACATAGCAATTTTGATTATGTTTTTTTTTTTATTATTATTAAAATATTTTTATAATAAATCTTTGGTTGCAAAATAGCTTTGTATAAGTAAACTTCCATGAAAAACAACTATTATTGTTATTATCATTGTCATATAAAAAAACAACAACAACAGTATTTTATTATTTAGCATTTTTATATTCAGAGTAAAAAAACAGAAATAAAGCATTAACTAATATGAGTAGTGCTTATTAGTCAGGTAATTATACAAAAATATCTTCAGAACAGTAATTTCACTTCCCCTTCCCACTTTCCTTGTTGTCTTTTTCTTCCCAGTCTCCCTCTTTCTCACTTATTTTCTTCACTTTCATTGCATCAGCTCTCTGCATAAGGTGGTTTTAATTTGGTGAAAGAAAAACAAGTAGAGAATATTGATTTCAGAAGTCTGCCTCTGCTTTTAAAAGCAGCCGCATGGCATCCTGCAACCTTCAATTGAGGCTGAGCATGTAGGTGTGTGTGTTCTCATTCAGGCTCTGTGTTCACGCAAAATGATACATTAAAGACTGTGTTTTACTTCAGTCAGACTGAGAGAAAATAAACGAACACAGGCAATGTCTGTTCACACGTACGCAGGCACACAAGTCAGACAGAAAGGCCTAATTTATCTGATCATTACATGGGTGTTTTCCTTCCTAGAACAGTTTAACTTTCTGACTGCTTGAGAATGTGTGACAACACTATCATCATGGTAAGGGATGAACAAAATTCAGAACTGAAGGGTAGACCTGCCATCAATTCATGAGGCGGACGTTAAGTGAACCTTGTGGCTTTTGTGCTTACCAAGTCTGTAATGAGTCGATAAATATACAGTAATATTGTGAAATATTATTACAGTTTAAAATGACGAGTTTCTATTTTAATATATGTGAAAATGTAGTTTTTAGCACCCGTTATGCCAGTCTTCAGTCACATCATACCATCAGGAATCCTGGTTTGTTGCTCAATAAATGTTTTGTCATTACAGGATAATTTGATATATAGGAAATTTAAAAGAACTGCATTTATTTGAAATTCACAAGCATTGAGAAAAATGACATCCTTAATTTTATTCATAGCCACTTGGCTATTTAAACTCTCTTTAAACATCTGGATCTTTCTTTCTTCTTACAGTCCTATTACACCGCTTTAATATTTTCATCTCAGTTTTTCCTGGCTTTGCTTTCTGTCTTTTCACTCAGGAACAAGCTAACCACAGGTTGTGTGTATACATATCCCACAAATCTCTTGCTGCACTGGCTCTGATCTGTGGATTACTCTCCGAATACTCCTCACTGAGAGGATGGCACATGTAGAGTTGACACACGCACACACACACACACTCTCTTACTTTCTTTTTCTCACACACACTCAGACAATCATTCCCACAGAAATACAGAAGAGCATGTGTGCCCCTACCATCTCTGTAGCTATAAGAAGACAAGTTTCTAATGCAGACATTACTAAACCCCTGCCATCATAGCCACAGAATGACACCACAGGACGCTGAGCGCTAACACCTACAAAGCGCTTAAATATCTTAACATATTTAATGCATAATGAAAGAAGTTTCTGCACTTTGGGTGAAGTATTCCCAGGCAGTTTGTATGCACTATTTATCTGGTGGGAACCCATACACTTATACACTCCATAAAACAAGGTAATGTTAGTTGAGAGGTTTGAAGAGACGGAAAGAAAGCTTTCTGCTGTACATCCAAAGTGTGTTTAACACAACACTCTCTATATGTTTAAGGTGTTCGTCCTGTAGTCACATGCTGTGAGTGTTTGTTTTTAGGAAATGTCAGGGGGCTGAAGAGTGCCTCTAGTGGTGAGCAGAGGTGCATGTCTTTTTTTTGTGTGAGGCTTAAAACTGATGCGCATGTTACGCTGAGGATATGTGACTGTTCCACTAAATTTTAGTCTGTAATTTAATATAATCATTTTTTGTGGAAGGAAAGCTCCTTAGTCCTTAATACAGGAGAAAAGAAAAATATTGCTAAACCATAAGGCTGTGAAGAGCGTGCGGCGCAGTCAGTGAGAGAGCTCTGCTGTGTTAGAACTTCATCTCTGCCTACCTCAGGATCCATCATGTGTAATGCAGCTGATTTAGATGTTCAAGTCTCCTTTGAGATTCCTTTTCTGTTTGTTTGTTTTCCCGGGTCTGGACTGTAGAAAAGCCCCCCATTCTTATGTGATTTACCTCCTTATTTGACCTTTCTTTTCAGACATAAAATAGAACACAAAAAATAGATTTTTCAAAGTTGTAAGTAAAACAAAGTTTGTTGGAGTGCGTTTTACAAGAAAATACTATTTTTGTACTCCCGCTTCAAAATGTCATGTTTAATTCAATGCCGTTTGCTGTTTCATTGTCATTACTCCTGGAATTTCAGGAAATGTGCAACATATAAAAATGAGGCCTATAAGAGAAATGTCTTTTTTGTTTTGTTTTCTTCATTTATGAAAATAACTTCTTTTGTTTTCCACAGAAGAAAGAAAGTAATACAGAGTTATAAATAATGAATATAAATAAATAATGATGGAATTTAACATTTTATGTGAGCTATCACTTTAGCATTATTAGTGTTTTTTTTTTTTTTTTTTGTCAATGCTACGAA
>JAUMHP010000285.1:2082260-2097436 GCA_032361065.1 Enteromius trimaculatus
ACTCTGTTGTAAAGCTGCTTTGCAATGATATGTATCATGAAAAGCGCTATACAAATAAATTTGAATTGAATTGAACAGTTTGTTAAAAAAAAAAAAGAACATTGAACATTTAAAAACCTTTATCTTTATAGAATAAAACTATTAAAAACTGCAAAGCATTCTGGAACCAGAAATTTTTTTCTGATATTGGTTCCCAGAAATGGTTTAAATGAGGCAGTTATTTTATTTATTTTTTCCTGTAAAGATGAAGACTTTTTAATGTTTAATGTTCATTTATCTTTGAACAAACTGTTGCCCGAAATTACCATTAATGCATTCAGCTGCCACTAATACTGTAATTTCTACAGGAATTTTTTTTACAGTGTAGAGTGGCACCACAGTTCATACAAAACAAACTCCAGACCACCTCTTTAAGCCCACTTCTCACAACACTTAAACAACCTGAACTATGGTAACAAACAGACTCTGGCCTGCTCCAAAAGCTCTAGTGTGAAAGCACCCAAGAGGCACCAACAGAGATTTGTTCCAGTTTACATCATTTTTATGGTTGGCCAGCTGATTTTTGATCTGCATACTGATTGCAAAATGTTTAAATAAAATAGGACAGCCATATGGTCTTTATTCTAAAACGGGCGAAGTATATAACCTGAGAAGAGTGATGAAAGCGAGAGAGGAGAGTGGGACGGCTATGAGAGGCTCATTGTTTATGAAAGAACGAGAAGTGAGTTTATCCATAGTGTGTCTCTTTAAGTTGATTGACTTCACTAAAGTGAAATCCCAGCAGTGACTCGTAACACAGACAACCTGCAGTGCTGCCAACCTGCTCTTCCTCTCTGTAAGTAGCTCCCAGATGACTGGCCAATCACCAACATGCTGCAAAAAACCAAACCTCACACCTCCTAATGATGCACTCAAACATCTACACGTACAACAATCAGAGTTAAAGATGATCACAGTCCATCCAGGGTGTAGTGTAAGTTAGTGGAGTTAGTGTAATAGTGTGTGACCTCTCAGACTGCATGGTGCATGGGAAATTGACAGAGTGCTAAGTGTGGCACTCACTAGCTAGCCTATTCTAATTAAGGAGAAACAGCATGACACAGTCTGATGCTCCAAATGGCACCATATGTTTTCCCAGACTAACCGGCTGAATAAATGCCATTTAGCACACAGGATCTACAGCAATGGGTCTGATACACAGACTCTAAGTGTCTTATAAAAGCACAGAGACCCCCCTCAAGTCTGCTTCAGCTGCCTGCAATTTAAATCTGACCTGATTACAATGCAATAGAAACACTCCTTCATGTACAGAATAACTATTTACAAACCTGAAGCATTTTAGGAAAGAAAAGAGAAAAACAGTTAAAGGAGGGGAAGGAACAAAAAAAGCACTGCAAAAGAGAAAGAACCTGTCTGATAAAGAGCTTTATGTTTGGATTATCAGAAACAAATTCCATAAACAGCATCTTAGACTAATAAAATATATACAATACAGTAGTGAAAATCTGAAGTGGATCAAAACCTTTCATAAACATTGTCCGAAAATCAAAACAATACCTGTTCTTGTGGGGATTTTTGAAGTGGACCCTCCACAAAGCTGTTAAAAATTATAAAAACAATCAATCAAATCAATCTATCAATCTATCTATCTATCTACTGTATCTATCTATCTATCTACTGTATCTATCTATCTGTTGGTCTGTCTGTCAGTCAATCTATACATGCACACACCTGATTATTATTATTATCTACTTGCATTATTATTTTTTCCCCATAAGAATCATAAAATTGGTCTGGTTTGTCCTAATGTATGACGGGTAGTGTAGCTTGCAGGAAACACCTGACCTGACCTGGTTTGCAGGATGCTTTGGTACCTCTGGATGCTGAGCAATAAGAAAGTATTTTAGGGTTTCAGACCCAGTGTAAGACAATGTTTGCAATTAAAGAAAGTTTGAAAAGGTTAGTTCACTCAAAAATGAAAACGTGGTCATTAATTACTCACCCTCATGTCGTTCCAAACCCGTAATACCTCCAGTTGTCTGATATATATAAATTAAGATATTTTGATGGTATCAAAGAGGCATCTGTCCCTCCATAGACAGCAATACAACTGAAATGATCCCAGGTCCAGAAACATTGCAAAAACTTTGGTAAAACAGTCCATGTGACATCAGTGGCTCAACCTCACTTTTGCAATGCTACGAGAATACTTTTTTGCACAAAAAAACTAAACTAACACAATTAATGACATAGTTTTTATTTTTGAGTGAACTAACCCTTTGCATAAAGAAATGACCATTAACTAACCCAGTGACTGGCCGATTGTGGGTATAGGGGGCACAGTAACCACAATTGCTGATACCACAGAAACAATGGCCACGTCGGACTACAGAGATACTGGGAAGGGCATTGCTTTGTTTCGGTGATTCAGTGAAATGACTACAGCCAGAGCTAGCAATTAAAAGGCTGGAAACAAGCTGAAGTGCAGATATTTACTGACTACTACAAAGCACATACACACAAAAAATAAAGACCCTCTGGCCAAATCTGTCCTCACTAAACCTTGACATTTTAATCAAGCTCCAGGAGCGTGTAATGAGGAACCGCTTAGACTTCATTATTAGATACTGCATGTTACTAATTAGAGCTACCACAGTCTTTTATTGCACAGCCTGCACACTACACTCTTCAGAGACAGGTAGTGAACAGCACAGACATAAGAAGAGAAGTCTACACTAAAACAATTACATTTGTGAAGGGTACATGCACTCAACTATTATGGAGAGTCAAAACAGCAGATAAGAAATGCATTTTATTCCACAGGACTGTGTGGACTGGTATGTTTTCATTATGCTGTGCAAATAAGTGTATAAAAGTGTAGACTATGGCTCTGGCATTATGGTACTATAACGTAGTCTAAGAAAATAATCATTGTTTTTGGAGTTCCATTTAAAATGCAAAAAAGCTATACATATAATATTTAGACTTGTACATGAAATAACATATTTGGCAAACAACCTCAATATTTTTTACACGTTTTATTGCATGACACATAACTATCTTGAAAAAAGCAGTTTGCTAACAATCAGCCAAAATGGGACTACAGAGATGTTAAAGAAATTAAATGTCACCATGCAGAGAAGAAACCTCATCTATTCACTAGCCTATGTTTACAGCTTATTAGTGTTTATATGCATGCTCTTGCAAACTATCCTGTCTAAAACTTTCAAAATGGTAGAAAAAAAACCACACTGACATAGCAAAAGCGGCGGTAACACTTTATTTTGATAGTCCACTTTAGACATTAGACACTAACAGAAAGTAACTTTGCAACATGTTAACTAGCAGTCATTAGAGTAGACTATCTGCTTAATATTTTTTCAAACACTTTATTTAAAGAGTACACAACATACTGACTTGAAAGTATATGTCAACTTATTCTACTGTACCTGAACCTACCCTACTGAAAGTTAATAAACACATAGTTGTAAATAAAGGAGGAGCCAATGCCTTTCACAGAGTTTTAAAAACACATCTCAGACAGATGAGACACACACACATCATATCACTATTTTCTGACAGCTACTTCTTTTGGCTGATGATACACTGGGCAACTTTTTGAGCAATTCTGCCAAGCAACTTTAGGAAATGTTGCCATAAACGGTCAACAAGGTGAGACACAGGGCCCAAGACTGATCTAAATGATCCATATAGAAATTTGTTACTCATTCGCAATTGAAAGGTGCACAAGCATGTTACCCAGTGAACCATCAGCCATATCAGACATGACAAAAACCCAACCTACTGAATATGTATAAAAGAAACTTGTAAGGTAATGAGAATCTAATTAACACCGAGCAGTCATGTTATTTATTTTATATAACAGTTAACAGAGCCTGCACAACCTGCGGCCTCCTTAACATAAGCAAATGAAATTCATTGTTTCACTTCTTAGAGTAAACATCTGAGAAATAAACGAATGAAGCAAAGCTAAAAACATCCTCATAAAGCATCCATAAGGATGAAAGGAGCATTTCTAATGCACTGAGCCTGATGTGTTTATTTATCAGATATCTTTTAGTGGACCCGCTAGTGCAGTTTAGAGCCTCATAAATGTCAGATAAGCCACCGACTGTGGCCTGAGAGAGAGATGTGTGTGTTTCAATGGCCTCTCGGAGCTCGTGGGGTCGTTTAAACAGCAGCGAGCAGCAGGAATTCAGTTCCTCTGTGTCAAACGGCATTCTGAATAGTTGCACCTCGGGCGGAATACATCGCATTGTGATTTCATGAGCGAGAAAAAAAAAAAGGCAGCCCTCCGACAGAAAGGAGAGCGGAGGAAACAAAAATGACTCACAGCGGATATCTCAAAGCAACGAGAAAGAGAGAAGAAAGTTGAAAGTGAATCCTCTTCTTCCCACAGGCAGTTAAGTGGGTACCTTGAGGCTGAAGGCCCCCAGCAGTGGGTTGATAATGTGACCTCTGAGCTAGCAGACTCGCAGGCAGACCAGAGGCTGTGTAAACTAGCACTGGAGAGCCTCAGGATGGAGCGAAGCTGAAGAAATCAGGTATAGGACAGAAGCAGATGCAGAAAACTATACAGCTACTAGATGGGTCAGAAAGGTTTAAGTCAAGTTGAAGTTCACACTCAGCACCTTCCATCAAACATAAACCCAAAAGCTATGGTCAAACACATTTATGCTAAAACACTATTATGAGCTTGCTCTGATTTAATCGCCTATTGTCAGCCTCATTACTATACCAGGCCATCCGATGTATCTCACTTAATTTGAAATCTCTTTGTAAAGCACTTGGCTGTGGATTAGCTCTCTGTTTTTATTTCAAAGTCCTGTATAAGCTGCGCTCCCTCCCGGGCCGGATCCTTTCATCCCCAGAAAAGTTCACACACAATTCCTTTCGAGTAAAACACGGACAAACACCTCAGAGAAAGCAGCGAGAGCTGTGCTAGTACACTAATTACAAAAAATATCTGCACTAATCCCACCCTGATAAAACACTCATTACCAACCAAAGACACTTATCAACCGCGGATTGATGACCCATTTCCGAAAGTGGCTTTATAGGAGGCAGAGGAAAGGCAGTGTATCACTCTATCCTACATCTGTACCAGAGCTTTTCATTTGTCTAAGAGCGCCGGATGTAGAGAGGTAATTAACAGCTGCTGGACTGGGCTAATAGAATTCTCTGGAAACTGTAAGTTGGTGGTGAGGGAGAGGGAGATGGCAGGCCATGCCTGTATTAATTACAATGCTTCAGGATAGACTGAAGCTGTGAAAATCCTTTTATGGACTTCAGGGAGGTAAACGTATTTTTACCTGTCAAATATAAATGTACACAAGTGGAAAAAAAATCCTTAATATGTTTTATTCTAAAGAATTAAATAGCACATTTAACATTACCACTTACGGCAGCCCAAGCTGAGTTCTTCCCACTTTATATCAGCGACTGCCCCAATATTGACACTGACAGTTGTGGAATATATTATGCAGTAGGTAACAAATATATGTGTGAAAAGGGCATGTCCACAATAGCAAAAAATATTGGCATCTACGCTGATCACATTGTTTGTTTAGATGAGTAAATATCTTATATATCACATTTACAGATTCTTTGCATAATTACATGAAAAAAAAGATAAACCTCGTTAAGATAAGATATTTTAAAAACCCTCTCTTTTTCCATTATTTAAGGATAATTAATACTAATTCTTTTTTTTTCTTTTTTTTACTATATTACAGTTTTTAAAAAATGTAGGACCAATTTGTATTAAAACTCATTTCAATTCATTTAAACACGTCTTTTTATTAAACCCTACGTTTCCCTCAAGAAATTCCTTTTTTGCTGCTTAGTTAGTAAGGTAGTTGTTAGGTTTAGGTATTTGGTTGGATTATATAGGGATTTAGAAAAACATTACGTACAATAAGGCATTAATAAGTGCTTAATTACTATTAATAAATGGCTAATATTCTAGTAATGCTTGCTAATAAGAAACTAGTCAAGAGACCCTAAATTAAAGTGTTTTTTTTTCCATTTATAGTATAATAATGATATTCTTTTCATTATATTTTATGTAAAAACTCACGGGTCCTAAAAGTAAAATGAATTTTCCTAACACAAAATATTTTTGGTGACCTGGATTCATCCAAAAAAAAAAAAAAATGGTGAACTGCACCATTAAACAGGTCACAAGCAATTGCTTGATAGATGGTGCATAGCAACATTTGGTAATTCGGAGCGAGATGTAGCCACACACAGATAGCAGCTGATGGCAGTAGGTAAGGTTGAAAGGTCTGCTCCACCTGCCTGCTGTATCCCTGTCTAAGTTTGGTAATGAACACAGACAGCTTGGGGACAGTCTGTGCTGAGTGTGTGAGTGTGTTTAGGGGTCTGACAGGTCCGCTCTGATGTCCCTCTCTCTCTCTGACAGGGCTGACCCGCAGTAATTTCTCCAATGACAGCAGCAGCTGTAGCCGTAACGCATAGACAGATGAAATTTTCATAACTATCTCCTCACAGTCACATCTTCACCTTCAGGATCATTTATAACCCGCCACTCGCCTGCCAGACACAATATGCTTGCCATGAAGCGGACTGCTCCAGCGGTGCTAGAAATAATTAACAGTGCAAGGGCAAAAGGAGTAAGTGTTTGTGTATGTGGAGAGGGAGATTAAGAAGAGCTAACACTATTATTAACGTACATGTCACTTCAGTACAGTCAAGGATATGAAGAACTAATTACACACACAAACACAGAATAAAGCCTCGCCACCTCCTGCATCTGTTGGTGCCCCAAAAGAAAGAGGAAGAAAGCTTGTGTATGGGAGAAAGAGAGAAATGGTAATATAAGAAAATATTAGCGTTCATATGATGCTTACAGTGCCATGACTCCGATTACAATGTGAGAGATTCATATTCTCTAACCTGAGACCAAAGCAGGCACATCTGTAGAACAGTCACATGACACTTACACTGGGCAAGATGTCAGATTCAATCACCTCCTTCTTCCTTGGCTTATTCTTCAAGGAATACTTTCAGAAATGAAAATGATGTCATAATTTATTAATCTAACACTGATGTAATGCAGTCAAGCTTCAAAAAGTGCATAAAATCATATAAGAAAAAAAATTATCTTTATATTGTGCACGCACAATTCCGTGTCTAACAAAACCAGAGTGTAGCTTTGTGTAAGAAAATGGATCTCCATTCTCAATTACTTTTGCATGTTTTCAAATATAGTGCAAAAATCTTAAAAGAGATTCACCGAGTTAGTTGAAAGTTCTGTCATCATTTACTCAGCCTTGAGTGGTTCCAAATCTGTATGAATTTCTTTGTTCTGCTGAACACAAATGGAGACATTTTGAAAAAAGTTTGTAACCATGATGTTTTGGGTCACCATTGCGTTCCATAGTAAGAAAGAAAAACACTATGGAGGTCAATGGTGACCCAAAACACTGCAGTTGTTCGGATTTTCAATATGTGGAGATGTGAGCTCCAGGGTGTCACACCACCGGAGGGAACCCTCACAGGAGTACTAATTCTGCCCGGACTGCATTTCCCATAACACCCCCAATGCCTAGCCCATAAGCCACACACCTGGAAAGTTTAGACTCAAAGTCTTGTTTTATTCCCTCCTTTGATTGTTTGCTGCCTGCCTCGACTACCTCTGCCAGGACACGTTTCTGATTGTTTGCCGCCTGCCCCGATCTCTGCCTGGTACTATTCACGATTCAGTTTTGTCTGCATTGACCTGTTTCTCTGTCTCTGACCCTGCTGGTAGACCTTGATTAAACTTTGCTGCAAATGGATCCAAGCGCTTCCAATTCTTCATCACAATTCCATCCAGCACCTATAAACCCACCGAGAGCAGCCTCACCTCAGCCAGATCTTCTGCTGCTGGCTCTGATGTCTCTATAGTGGTTAAACATGAGGTATAGTTAATTCTGGGAAAATCTAATAGGCAGCCTTTGGTCTCATCGATTATTTGTTTTAGAGCAAATAGTTTTGGCAAAGGGCAAAATCTCATCACGTTATGTTTGTAACTTCAATACTATAAATTATAATTCTGACTGACTTGTCAGTCAACTTTAATAATGGCTGTTTAATAAATAATATTACTACAAATACTGTAATATTTTATGTAAGTAGCAGTATTTAGTATTCTGAATCAGTCTGTGTTACATTAGATGGTGACAAGAGACTGTTTTACAGGTCAGCACTAACATTTTGTTGTGAATATGAATTTGAGGAGTCACACTTAAACACACTTGTTCAGTCATTCTCTCTCTTACTACACGACACACTGTTTTTAATACAGTAATACAATACGCTTTTTTATCAAGGAACTCAATGTTCTTTTAATTTGTTGACATTGTTCACATATTACTACATTACAGACTTCTGAATGCTAGTGTATGAGCAACTAGCTTTCTTGTGCTGACAAAAGAAACTATATAAAAGTGAACTCTTTTCCCTTTAGGCCAAACCATTAAAAGTGTTAATATGCTTTGTTTTAAAAGTAAAGACTAGCATTTTAGACTGAGCTAACGAAACGTGATTGTTCCTGCTTAAGTTTGTTTCAGTAGCCATTAAGCACAGCTCTACATTCTAGCTCAGATATATCCTCGCCCCTCTCGCTAGCTTCAATTCAGACCGTTCTTGGCATTTTCTGCGATGCAGTAACTTTGCGCCAATCTGGTTAGCCTCACGCGTTTCTCTTTCCATATAAAATCAACGCTTAATAGCAGAGTGTGCAACTGTTTGCTGGGGCCCCGAATTTCTGTGGTGCTCATAATTGCATCGAGCACGGCAAAACGTTTACCATCGCTGCAAAAAGCACAATTACGCGATGCCGTTTTTATTAAGCCAAGCGAGCAATTAAAACGAAAAGCAATTTCTCTTTTTTAATGGCATTCTCCTCTCTCATTTGGACGCATCCGAGAAACGTTAGTTTTACACAGGGAGGCAACTTGCTGAATCATGTCCTTTTATAAACTGTTGTTTAGAGTTTGGTCACATAATGAAGCCTTCCATGTGCTGAAAAAACAGGCCTCACTCACCCAGCTATTAGGACGCCACATGTGTTCACCAGTGTGCATGTGTATAAGGGTGTAATTCCTTGTACTTGTTTGTGTGCATTCGCCGCAAACATATGAGCAAAGCAACAAATAGGACTTACTTTTTACTCTCCGCGAACAAAAGCACGTACTGGCACCCCCCAAAATCCGAGTGGTTCACTGAGTGGGTCACTGCATGTACTCTCCAATCCTGATAACCGCAGGCATGCGAGAGCGGGCATATGAAGGGGACGGCAGCCGCGGTGGGTATGTCACGCATATCTTTATGATTGCTAAACAGTGGTTTGAGCATAGCGAAGTAATTTACGATCAAACTCTCAGACGCTCGTTCTCCTGGTAATCACACATCGCACGCACGTCGCAAGGGAGGGACCACACATGTTTGTTTCGATAAAGACAGACAAATTAGATGACAGCTTTTAAGCCCAACCATCACTTTCACACTAATTACAGCCCTGTAGATGATGACTGAAACACACCCAGATGCACACAAATAAACGTGTTACCTCTCTTAGCACTGTGCAGTGAGCAAAAACAACAGCAGGAATATATATATATATATATATATATATATATGTGTGTGTGTGTGTGTGTGTGTCTTTACGGAGAGTAAGTCCAGGTGTTTGCCCGTGAGCACTGGAGCTTTCGGTGAAACACATAGGAAGCTCTAGCCAGCGATGCTAAAACACCCATCACAGGCCATAAGGAAAAACACACTGCACTATCACTCCATCCATGAGTGTGTGTGTCTGTAAGCATGTTCGCATACGGGTGTGTACCTGTGTGTTGCTACGGCTTTTTTATTAAACCGCCCTACTTACTGGCAGACAAATTCACACACAAAAGTGGTTTTGTAAATTAAACTCATAAGTTAGCAAGCGCAAACGCCATCGAACCCTCAAGTGTAGGTGTGTGTGTGTGAGAGAGTGTGTATGTGTGCATGATATCTCCATCCTTACGAACTGTAAAGGTCTCCCCAGCATCAGAGCTGTCATGTGCAGGGTGAGCCTGTCCGTCCTCATTGAAGATAGACGTTAACGGTCTTTTTCCTTCCACTCGGGGACAGCAGCTCTATTGTCTGTCCTCTGTCAGACCCTGGTGGGAGGGACACAGTCACTGCTGGGACAAAAGATACGCCGCAGGATTGACAGCTATGGAGACACCCCATTCCTCATGAGACGACAACCGGTGGAGTAAATTTGTGTGCCAATGAAAGTGAGACTCAGGAATAAAGACAGAGGGAAAACCAACTGTGAATGTGTTCATATGCAGTCATCAGTGCTTGGGAATGGTAGTTTTAAATATAGCTTTTGTGTTACTCCTAAAGCATGTCAATTGTAAATGAAAGAAAATGAACATGCTAGTTTTTAAGTTAATTTTGCGCTACGATTATTTTAATGCTTCACTTTTGTAATATTATGTTGTGTCGTGCCCTGTTGGTGCCCTAAATATTTCTAAATCTTTCCATAACGTCTTAAATAGCAAAAATAAATGTGGTTATTTTAGTTTAATGCAGTTGCAGTTTTGTTATTGCTAACTAAAATCACAACTTTTAAAAATCTTTTTGTAGTTAAAAGCTAAAATAATATAAAATAGAAATATTAGAGAAAATATATATACTTAAAAAACTTTTACATTAAATATTAAATTATTTAAATCTTGCCCAAACAAAACACAAAAAAAAATTAATTAAAACTGAAACAAAAATAAATCAAATATATAATATAAAAAAGATTTTTATTTTAAATTATGACAAAATCACATAAAATACTAAATTGTAAACCTCAAATTAACTTAAAATGTAAAATATATACTAATTAAAATGACAAAGGTCCTATAATGTATAAAATCTAAAAATAATATGGGTAAATTAAAATCTAAGCATAAAAACAATTTGATTGCACATTTAGGTTCGAGTTAGGTTTGTATCCGTCAATAGAATGGAAGAGAAATAGAATTGTGCACAAAAATGAGATTCTGGGTGACAGAAGAACTTGCTGTAAATTATGAAGATGAAAAAGTTTGCATTTGACATTTTATCAAATAACACAAAGTGTGCATTGCTTAAAGCATAGTGCTTCTAGAGCTAAATATGGTAAAGTACTAAATAAAGTAAATTCAAAAAGTAGCATGTTAATAACTATTCCTCTAAAACAATGTAATTATTCAAAGCATGTTAATCGTAAAGCATTAACACTGACCTCGTTTGTATTGCCAAAACATAGGTTAGCAATCATGTTTGTAATGTTTGGTGTTTGATGTTCTAGTCTGTGGAGAAACTTCTGCTTGCCCTCGGAACTCCATGACCTTTCTGTGTGTGTGTGAGTGTGTGATGACAGCCTGTGGCATTTCTGTTCAGAAGGTTTCCACCCAGGTGAAGTACGAGAGGTCACACCACACTCAACACACCGAGACGCTCACTAAAATACAGACATTCAGAGCCTGAGGTCAAAGGTCACGTACTGAAGGTGAGTGATGAGGGCAGCTGCAACACTCGCAAGCTCGAATGCAAACAAACATTTGCCACAACTTATGCATTGTGGCTATGAATGATTAACTAAGTTCAAATATTTTGTTAACACTTCATAATAAAGTTCTGTAAGATAACACCATTAATGCATACACTAGACTTTTACAGAACTGTATTACTGTATTCATTTCTACAAACACTACTATTCAAAAGCTTAGAGTCAGTAAATTACAGTAAAAAAATAATAATCAAATTATGAATTGATGACTTATAATAATAAAATGTTTCTTGAGCAGCAAATCAGCAGATTAGAATGACTTCTAAAGAATTGTGTATTAAATATAAACAGCTCTTATAAATTGTTATATTTCAAAAATAAACACCAATAATAATGCTGTAAAAATTCTGATATACTATATATTAGGATATCTAATGGATTAATCGATGTTGATAATTTTAACCACCTAAAGTGTTACGAATATGAATTACACCTTACTTCAAGGTGTCCTTGTAACAGTGCAATTATACATTTAAGTATTGAGTATTATTAATTAGCTACATGTATATGGTTAGGGTTAGTTTTAGGGTTTGGTTAAGGGTTACTTGCGTGTAATTATGCATTATATTAGCATTAAATTTGAATTAAATTAAAATGCTAAAACCTTAGCATTATTGTGCAACATGTAACAAGAACATCTTAAAAATAAAATGTTCAAGAGATTTTTTTTTTTTTTTCAAAATGATACAGCAGAGGAGAGATTAACTGAAGTATTATGCAGTTCATAAATCGTTTCAGATTTAAATAAAATGATTAATAACTTAAGCATTCAATAATTCATCCAAGTGCATGCTCTCCTGCTCTTTTTGTCTATGAAAAACTGGTTTTGGATGACCTACATGCTTTAGTAAAATATGCCCTAAATCTGCTCTGTCCACTTAAACCTGACAGACATCTTGTGTATCTACAAGAGGGTGAGTTCATTTTTCCACGATCTGATATAAAGTTAGAACGGGTGGCTGCTCTTTCCTGAAAGTCCAACATTAAACATGCACAAAGAAGCAGACTTCCTCTCACACCTCTCCTAATGCTCCATTTTTCACTCGATCGTTTTTTTTTTTTTTTTGTAATTGAGTGATAATGCAAGAAAACCAGAAAAAGAAAAAAAACACAGAGGGGAACATAACAGATAGAGACACTGAAAGAGAGAGGGGTGGAGACAGATGGGCATTTTCAGAGATCATTTATCAAACTCAGGCCCGTTCCCTCCCCTCCCCTCTCCTAAACCCCCATGTAATTCAGTAATCATTTTCATTATCATATAATGACCTTACAAAGCCTACAGCAGTTAGCACGGTCACTACAAACCACACAGCTGTTCCCGGCACTGCCCCCTTCATCACCTCCCAAACACGCAATCTGCCCACCGCAGGAATGGACTGTGACCCCTGTGGAGGTCAATGGAGGGATGTAGATGTGACAGGAGTTGTACGATCTACCTGAGCAAGGTCGGTTCTATCTGAGCGCGTGTTCACATGTGTACTTTTTACGCAAACTTAAATTGCAGCACGTCTGTGCAGGCATAAAGGGTGCAAGATCAATGGTTTTGACCCACAACACCGCAGCTTGCATATGGATGAAACAAAACCACAAGGTCGACCCCTTTCGTCTGCCAATGCAAATTAATCTCTAAGAGGTCTTCCTTCTGTAAGAGTTTGATTTTGATCTCTGTAAGATACAACACATTTTTAAGAACAAATCATTCTAGAATTTTCCAAAAGCACAGATGGATATGTATGTATGGTCCCCTTTACATGCATGGCACTTACAAAAGAGCTCAAGAAATTAGCCTCAGCTAACTTCCAAGGAAGCATATATACATATAACTTTAAAACAAAAAGCAACTGCAAATGTATGGATCTATTTCATTTATTCAGTTTTAAATTATAAATAGAAATGCAGTGCACACTGGGAAAAAAAGGTTAGTGGATAAAGATAAAAACATTCTGGTTTATTATTGTTTGCTTATCTGTTCATTTAGTAAGTTTAAATACCACGTTTTGTGTTATGGGAAAACAAGAGAATCTATTAAAAGAATCGGGTGAGCGCTGTACTGGACTTGTCATTTTCATATTGCAAAATAAAAAATAAACAACCAAAATGAGACCATCAAAAGGCAGAATGGAAGTGACCTGCTTGAGTGCAAGAGGTACGTTAATAAGCCGGAGTACCCATAAGTCGACAGTAGGAGCCTACAGTCACATTTAGCATCTCTGTCCCTCAGGGTAACTTCAGATAGCTGAAGGCCCCACAGTCTGCAGCACTCCAACTACTGTTTAAGAAAGCAAATGTCTGTAAGACAATAAAAGCCTTAATCAATCAGTTCGCTGTGCTTATGTTTATGAGCCTGTAGCGCCAACCATCCATCACCCGGTTTTTACCACTCAAAACACAGACACAGAGACAAAAGAAAGGCATAATTTGAGGAGCGGGCCTGCTGCATACTAAATTAATAAAACAATCGCAGCCTTTCACAGCAAAATAAGCGACATGATTTAGCACGCTGCTCCAAGAAGTTTCCTTTCAAGAAGAGTGGTCAGAAATGGATGTTTGTGTTCAGCACTGTGAGTCATGATAGTTGTTATAACAGTCTGTCATAATAATAGTATTAATACATCACTGCATTCAGGTGAGCGGAGCGCCGTGTACGACGTTCGCTTTATCAGCTCGTGTCGGGGGAGATATTATCAGGTATGAGTTCATTTTTGTCTTAACAGCGTGTCTTAACCTTAGGCCGAGCTATCTTCCTCCCCTCCCTAAATGCGATTTGTTGACAGCTACTTTACAGACCTGTGCCTGATGTTTCGAAGAGTGACGTTATCTCGCTCCAGAAGGGGGGCAGGAAGTGATAGTGGAAAGGGATGAGTTCAAACACATTGCAGTGTGTGCACACAGAGGAGTGAAGGTAGCTTTATCTAATCACACTGCTCCGTCTGATGAAATAAACTTCCGTGGCTGTGGCCGAGTGTGCAAATGTGTTGAGCAGGTTAGTGCGCGTGTAAACGCTCTGTTTCTCCAGCGCTGAGTAGTAAGACTACAAGACACAGTTTTTACAGTCGAATATTTCTCCACCTAGGATTTGTTTTTTATTTTATTTTTTATATAATAGAAAGAAAAAAACTGTCACTGCTGTTCAAAAGTTTAGGATCAGTAAGGTCATATATATATATATATATATATATAAATAAAAGATAAAACTTTATTTATCTTATATATGGTGTAGTTTAAAATTTTAGGGTTTGATATCAAACTACACCATATATATATATAAAAAAGGAAGTTTTATTGATAACTATGTAACACAAATGAAAAATAGTCAAAAAGTTTTTGTAAAGTTAACATTTTGAATTTTATATAAACATATAAACACTTAAGTGATAAAATTAAGTAAATTTATTAGGAGTTCACCTATTTAAAAAATTAAATAAATAATAACAATAATAATAATAATTGCATATATAATTATTATTTTTATTATTTTATTAAAAATTATTTTATTAATTATATATATATATATATATATATATTTTTTTTTTTTTTTTTTTTTTTTTTTTTT
>JAUMHP010000285.1:2097536-2108012 GCA_032361065.1 Enteromius trimaculatus
TGTGTTTATATATATATATATATATATATATATATATATATATACACACACACATATATATTACTTAAAGGGAAAGCGTGATGAGCAGTAAACCAGAATCAACTGCTGTGAGCAGGAGGTGTTGGAATTTAGAGATGCACTTCAGCTCCAAAAACAATAAATACGACGCCCATCTCCATCTGAAGTGCTGTTGAAGTTACATCAGGACCCAAAATGTCGTTTAGTGATGAGTCAATGGAAGCTCCAGCAGGGACAAGATAATTTAAGCCCACATATATTTTCCTCTGCTTGGAAAAAAAAAAAAAAAAAAATCTGTTAGCATCATGAGTCATGATGATAATTGAAGTACTTTTCCATTAGATCAAGACGAGAATCAAGAATCTTGTTCAGCCAGCTTTACATTAATTCATTTATACATCACCTAAGAACGGAATCTGGTACATTGTCAGTGGCTGGTACAGAATGTGTTTATTCAGGCCTAATGTATTTTCTGACTCTCTTTATTGTTGTGGTGTGCCCTGTGCCTTTTTGTGCACCAGCAAGCAGTTGTTTTTTCGGCTTCTCTTTGTAGGAAGTGGCTTTCGTCATTCCTCAATGGAAGCAGGTTCATTATTTGTCCACTGTTATGTAAGATCTTATGTATGATCCACCTTAATGTTTAGAAGTATGGTAAAAATAGATAAAGGTTTTGTTGAACAGGACCACACTCAACTTGAATTGCGTCTACAAGACCTGAATAGCTATGAACTTTATTTAATAGTATAAAATAGTTGTACATGCAAATTATGGTTAATCCTTTATAACGTTATTCTGGGACTAGACTTGTTTTTATGCTGGACGTTATCAGGCAACATTTAAAATACTTTATTAGCCAGTATTGAGTATTTAATGGAATAGACTTTGATGGTGCGTTTCATATATTATCGTAACATTTTTAAGGATGTAATGTATATATTTTTGCCTTACATTTTATATTATTCTGGCATTAAACAAAAAAAAAGGTATTCGAAACACCTAAGAGGTTGTTTTGGCTAAACGAATAGCGGCACATTAATCTTAGTAGCCTATATATTAATTCCCTCCATAGGAAAAGTTGTGTAAACGAGAATGCAAAAAACACATTAGCCTACTGCTGCAGTCCCTATAGTTTACCAAAATATGACGACTGTTGTATGAAATGTGAAAATAATTGATTCTGTACTTTCCATTAATCGTCGAAAAACCCCCTCACTAATTAAAGTAGTGGTAAATACTATCTTTATCAAATTTCAAAAAGAAAATCCATTTTACATAAATTATGATGCTTAAATTTACTGTTTTATTTTTTAACTCATTTAAAGTTAATATTGCAATTTATCATTTGTCAGCCGAGGAAAAAATCATACCAGTCAACAAGTTTAATGAACAGACATGCACTGTTCTTAAAGAGATCAATCCCTCCTCATGGCACAAAAGATTGTTAAAGCTTGCATAAAAAGACAAGAAAGCCCTATCTTCCTTCTGTTGTTCCACTTCTGATGTGGAAGTCGTTGAAACTTCACTCGCCACCTGTTGTGTAGGTTAAAGCATGGCTGTGCTGTGGGAAAATGAATGACTAAAAAAAGAGGTTACTTGATAGGGGTGGTCCAAGATCAGCTTCACTCGTCCAGAAAAAACCCCTGACCATAGTCAAATACAGCTCCGAAATGGGTTGTGGGTCTCTGGCACCTGGCAACCTCTACCTGCTCTTTAGATGAGTCACATTCTAGCATATATGACTTGACTTCTGTCACAGGGCAGTTTCACAACGGAAATACGTTGACTTGTGCAGTCCAAGACTAGTAGCACTGACACCCATCTATGCCTCATCTTGTTGGAGTCATGCACTCTCACTGGCATGAAAAAAGCCAGTCGATTAGATTTGTGAAACGCATTGAATCACATCATTGACTCATATCAGTGACTCTCTCATTAACCAGGGATGTAAGACATGTTGCAGAAATGCAGATCGAATTGGATGTTGTAGGTTTACTCTGTGAAAGAGACTTGTGTTAGATAGGATCTGTGAAGAGTGTGTTGGGGGAGGGGTCGCAGTGTTTTTCAGTAGTAGGAAGTTGCACGTGTTTTTGCTTGTATAGATAGTGCACGGCTAATGGCCTGAGACGGCAGGGCTCTTATCACTGTGTCTTTCAGCTGTGGACTGATGCAGTTTCTAGAAGACACCTCTGGCCTCTCTTCTAAAGAGAAATGTTTCTGGCCTGATGCTTATCCTTGGAAGCCAGTCGATAAAAATCAGTCCTCACAGCCAAACAGCCTGATCAAAACTGGTAGGCTATCTGGGCTTGGAAGGTTGACAATGAGTGTTTACATAAATCTGTTTTGGGTCTGCTGTGTCTGTGCCACAATGTTTCATAAGAGCCACCGGTAATCCATTGCTACAGCAGTAGGGCTGCCTTAGTGTATTATTTATATATTTTAAATAATTATTTATTTTTTATTGATATTGTAATCACAATATGAATCTCAGCCACTAGAATTTATGTTTAAATATATGTTTATATGTCATTGCAGGCAGTTAATATAGTGTACACAATGAAAATGAAGTGCAATTTTATACAGTATGCTATTCAAAAGTTTTTTTTTAAAAAGGGCCATAGTATCTTATTCTATACCAATAACTAAACTGCCCTATTTGATCATAAATGCTTAATAGTAATAGTTTGATATGCTAGGTCAACGCCGAAGAGACATTCCTTACTCTCAATGCTGATCAGTTTGATCAATAGATAGTTTAAAATAAAAATACATGTCATTTGGAACGTAATGTCTTTATTGTCACCTGCAATGTGTTGTTGTTGAATATTAAGAAATATTAAAGAAACATGACCCCAGATGGTGATGTACATCTATGAATCAAATCAGCCAGGGACTAATTGGTCAACTTCACAAACAAAATGGTACGATTCTGAATAAATATACTGAGGCAAGCAATGTGGCAATACTAGAAATCCCATTATAATAACTGAGGCTGATGTTTACACAGTCTCATTGTTTGAGCCCTGCTGTTCAGCGCAGGTCAAATCCGCACACGTTGTATATTGGGCTAAATTTACTAAATGTGTGTTGCGGTGTTGAGAATTTAGGATAATTCTAAATTAGTCACTTTGACACAGTCGAATGCAGTAAATGCAACCAATGCTGTTCTGAATTGCTTAAAGATTCAAGTCATACTTTTATTTTTATCAATGAATGTTGCAGACCTATACTTAAGACTTCAAAAATCTCTAAAAAACAGTGAAACGCAGAAAGCTCATCTTACTTGTAGTCTATCATATCAGTTTCATCCAGATGACTTGAGTAATCCTTAATTACAATGTGCCTGCCCAAATGCTTCCTGGTTTGAGACAGGTGTACTACTTGCAAAACAGTACACTAAAGCCAGCCCTAGATGATGGGAGTTGCCCTGTAATTTTGAACACTGGTGACAGACACAGTTATGGCTGATTCAAATTCCCCACAGAGCTTGTAGTTTGCTGTTGATATGTGACAAGGCTCATGTTTGAGCTGTTTTTTTTTTTCTTCTTCTTTGAATGCTATTGCCCAGAGGACTAACTCTATTGTTTTCTTTTTATTATTATTATTATTATTATTATTATTATTATTATTGTTAAAGTTATAATCATTATAAAACGGCTGTTAATCTATTTTAAATGATCTTGTAGTTTAGATGTCACACTGACAACTTATGCCTCCTTCTCTAGCCACTGAATATAATCTATGTTGGTGTGTTAGTTAAGTTATTGTAGGTTTAATTAGAGTAGGAAAGGTTGAAACCACAGAATGGTATTGTTGTAATGGACCGTGTCTAGGTTTCTGTTCACTGCCATTTTGTTTATCTGTGTGTGTTGTGAGTCATCAGGTCGTGACTGACCTCCTCCACAGCCGGTGTTGGTCAGGACAGCCTGTTTCTCTCACCCTTTCTGGCCGTTTGCGTGTGCATGTGTGCGTGAAATGGAATGAGCTCTATGTGTGTCCCACACTGCTCGAGCCGCTCCTGACCAGGGCTTTTTGAAAGAATCACGCAGTACCCACTGACTCTCTCTCTATCCGTAGCTGAGGGAAGTCTGAGGGGAGTGTGAAGCACCTGGTTTTTGTCTGGTGCTGAAAGCCCTTCAGCTGCTGTGCTTGCTGTAATGCCTGTGTTTCTGAGCTCCACTAATGGTGCCAAATGCTCCCTAGACATTCCTTCCCCTTTCACCTCTCTCAAGCCTCAGGGTGTTCTGGAAGAGTTTATTGCCAGAGTCTGACTTAAGGAGATGGGCATGTTAGAAGAGCATCAATGCAGTATTGTATCTTGTAATGGAGTGATGTAACATCAAGTTTGTGTTTAGTATGACATCACATGCTTGGTGCTACTCCTTTTGTGCTGATTTTTCATTATTTTTTTGGCATGTTGTAATTCTCAGCTTCTTATTAGGAAAGGTTCATTAGAACCCCATTTGATTGCAAACTTCCTATTTGGAAACTCTGACTCTGCTGAGATGTGGGTCTATGACGGCATATGAATGTTGTGAAACCCAAGGAGATGTACACAGTTGATGGTGAACCTTCACTTTTTAAAAAATGACAATCTCCTTAGCAAACATTTTCATTAAACATGGAGTATAAAACAGTGCATCATATTATGTGTGGATAATCATACCTGCCAAAACAAACGCTAGCGTTGCCATCTTGTTTTTGAATACATCAGCTAAAGAAATGGCAATATTTTGTTTTTTTGAAGATGTAAACCCCGACTTTGCTTGAGTTGCTTTATTTTACTTCACTACATTGAGTTGTGTTGTACATAGTTGAGGTACATAACAGGAACTAGACTGCTCAATTTTAAGAAAAAGGAAATCCTTGTTTTAAAAGACTTGAAGTTTGAGGTTTTGTTGGCCTGTTACACAGATAGGCTTGTTAACAAGGGTGGAAGAACACTTTATTTCCCAGAATGTGGGTTTGGCCAATTTAATGTCAAGCCACACTTGAAATCGATTTATAGATATTTCTCAAATACTGAAATGTTCCAGTCCTGCTAGTAACTAAAATCTGTGTTCTACTGTAAATTAAAAGGATAGTTTACCCAAAAATCATTAATTTCTCATAAGAACCATCATGTCATTCCAAATCCTTTAGGCCTTTGTTCATGTTCAGAACACAAATTAAGATATTTATGGCGAAATCCAAGAGCTTTCTTTTCCTGCATAGACAGCAATGCAACTACCACGTTCAAGGCCCAGAAATGGTTAATAAGGACATTTTTAAAGTTGTACATACAAAAGCATGAATCGGGAGTTCTGCTGTGCTGGTAGAAGACTGACACAAAAGAAAAGAAATAGTGGGATACAGTTATTTTTGTTTTGTTTTTGAGCACAAAAAGTATTCTTATAGATTCACAGCAGTACAGTTGAACCACTAATGTGACATGGATTATTTTATGTCCTTACTACCTTTCTGGGCCCTTAACATATCTTAAATTGTATTTTGAACATGAGCAAAGTATTTACAGGTTTGGACTATGAGAGTGAGTAATTAAAACATTAATTAATATTAATTTTGGTGCGAAGTCTTTAAATGCAGTATACCTAAAGACGTTATACCTAAATGCCTGAAGACACTCTGAAGGCAAAGTTAAATTTGGCTTAAAGCTATTAGGAAAGCTCTGATGAACAATGAAAAAATGTTGTTGTTTTTTTGAGTTTAACCTATTTTAAAATATGTTGTCTAATTAATAAAGTGTGCTGAATGTTTTTAAAATAGTTTTAAATCCCAAGTGTTTTGCGTATCTAAAAGTAATGTGTTATTTTGTTTCTTCTTTTCCAGACTGTAGCTCTTCTTGGTGATGGACACACAGCGGTTCAACAAACTCTGACAGTCTTTAGCTCCCTATTGCATTCAGCAGTCCTGTCATAGGGGCCGCTGAGGGGGCAGACACTTAATGCACTGAACTCAAACAATGACCGACCCCATCATGGACTTCTTTGATGACCCTAGCATATTTGGGGGAGGGCTTGACAGCTTAGTCCAGGATGATCCAGGGTTTACCCCTGGTTCTGTGTCCTTGGATGATGAACTACACCTGGGTCCTAGTTTGGAGCCTCTTCAGGTGGTTGCAGGGTCCAGATCTTCTTCTGTCCAGCATGGGATACCCTACAACCAACCCGTGGGGCATTTTAACACTATGAAGACACAGACCTCAATGGAACAGTCCTTTCCTAGTTCGGAAAGAGGGGGCAACAACGGAAGAGCATTTTTGCAACAGCAGCAAACATTTCAAGGGCATACTATGAACCAGGTGCCCCAGACCAACGGACTGTTTCTTCACAACAGCCCCATGTGGGGAAACCATGATCAAAAAGGGAATAACTACAATCAGCACAATCAACACCATCAACAAATTCATCATCAACAACTTCAGCATAAACAATTTCAGCAGCAACAACAGTTTCAGCAGCATCAAGCTCAACATCAGCCATATAGTCAGCAGCACCAACATCTTCAGCTTAGACAGCACAGCCTCAGTCAACACCCAATCTCAAACCAGCTGCAGATCCCTCACCAACAAATAGCCCATCAAGGCTTGCATCATATTGGCAAGACGTATCAGGAACATACAGGTTTTTACTATGAGAGCAACGTCCCTCAAAATCATTCCCAGCACAGCCACCATAACTCGCTCAGTGTGGAGGGTAGTCCCTTTCACTCTACGGTTGAGGCCTCAATAATGCCCGTGTCTTCTCAACAGCACAGTGGCTTTCAAATAGCCCAAGGGGTCCAAGGTTTTACTACAGGTCCAAGGTTGGACGACAATGACCTGGCCTTCCCAGTCCAGTCTTCCCCTGCAGCCCGTTCTTTCCCAACTGACTCAGTTAGCCACGCTTCATCCTATCCTACTGTACCTTATACTCTGACTGGTCAGCCTCCCCCTATAGCAAATGCAACCCAGTCTTACTCCTCTGCCCTAGTCTCTATGACAACCTCTTCAACAGCTATCCCATCATCAGCTTCAAACCTTTTGGATACTGGTTGTCCTTTCCTGTCTAATTCTGGAATGGAACATCAGCAGCAACGAGTCCAAATACCAGGCAGTCCGTTACAACGGTGCCCCTTAAATAGCTCTAAATCAAACCAGGATCCCTTCAGCTCTTCGAAGGTGTTTCAGGATAGTCTAAACTCGTTCACTGCAGACTGTCCTTTTACTATGGCAGAGCAAAGGAACCATGATGTGTCTGTACCTTTGGTTACAAACCAGAGCAGCAGCAATGGGTTTCAAGCACTGGAGGAGGTTTTGCTGGGAGAGCAGCACGGGCACAGACTAGACCTGGGTGATGCTCCTGACCTTTTAGGGGAAGAGCTTTTGCCTCAGCTGGAGGCTCTAGACCAAGAAGAGAACTCCAGTCACTCTTGGGTAAATGCAGGACTCGAGAATGACCAGGAAGAGAATGTGAAGGACGAGGAAGGCATGGAGGACGTGCCAATGGTTTACAGCGCACAGGTGAGAGGAGCTGTTCCCAGATCTTTTCCAAAGGTGTCTTATATTGTTTAATGGCTTTAAAAGTTCAGTGCTGCCATGTTGGATTGAGTCAGAGATTACAGCTTTGAGCTCTTCGTTTGGGTTATCAGCTCTGCAGAGCTTGCTTTCAGGGGAAGTGCATGATTTGCAGCAGAGTTTTTGTGGTTGTTGTTGGTTTATCTCCACCGGGAAATATACAAGTTAATGACATGGATGAGAGATAAATGAAATGACTGGTGGAATGTTGCCAAAGCAGTCAACAGACTACTTCGTAACAGGCTGCATTGCAACGTTCAACTGTACTGGAAGAGAAAGGACAAGACAGACAGGCTCCATTAAATAATTCACAGCTCCTCCTGTCCAGGGCCTGCAGACAGGTACTGTAGCAGCCGATTAGGAGTTGCAATAGTGTTTAGGACTTACTGGGGCTAAGCGTACTTAAGGCTATAACAAGATGTGGGTCAGGCCGACTGTAGGATAGCAGGAGGTGCACTCCGGCTGGCTAGAGTGGGTCTGGCTTGTGGTTTTTCTGTCTGCATGTGTTGATGTGAGATTAGTGTTTGTGTGTGTGTGTGTGTGTGTGTGCAGGCAGAAGGGAGATGTTGATAATAAGGTTTCCTTAGGGAAACGGAGAACGAGAGAGAGAGAGAAAAGAGCAGGAGTGCTGTCTAGTGTGTGATTGCAAGCAGCAGGCAGTGCTTTCAGCGGTACTGCCTGACAGTGTCAACTCTTTCTCTTTCGCTGTCTCTCTCTCTCCCGTGATGCAGGAGCATCAGTCTTTCCCCTCAGCTCTTTGCTGCTGACACAGGGAGTTGAGGCTCAGTGATTCAGCTGCCACGCACACACACGCGCGCGCACATATTGTGAACTCTTTCCACCAGTTCTGCTGGGCACATGGAGTGCTCTCGTTGTCAGACATGTGTGCACAAATACACCTACCCAAATACAGATTCTGATTTGCCAGTGCTCTTTTTTTTTTTTTTTTTTTTCAGAAGGAAAAATGCAAACGAGAGTCTCGTCTTTGTTTGTCAATAGAGAGTTTGATTGTAGTATATTTTATCATATTGATTATTGCCTGATAGGAGAATTTTTAGTCGTATTGTCAATGTTGAGTATAGTTGCTTTATATTTTGTATTAAATTTTGATTTATTTAGAGAAAATATAAATTGGCTAATTATTTGTTATTACTCATAACATAAAAATAAATATCGGATCAGCTCTGAATCTTAGTAGCTTATTGGTGTCTATTGGTGTCGATACAAGTCAACTAGGCTTTGATCAGACGAGATGGATTGCTATGTTCTCCTTCAGCCAATCTGTCTGTCCTCACAGATCCTTAATTAAAGCAGAGGCAGGATGTGGATCAGAGTTCATATCGTGTGACTTCCTGTAGTGAGTGTGTTTGTGTTGCAGTGTCTGCCTGCGTTTATGTGTGTGTGTGCGAGCGAGCGAGCGAGAGAGAGACGAGCCATTCATGTGCACTGGGCTGTGGAAAGCCAACAGATGTATAATGTGAGGCAGTCCCAGGGTAAAAGAGAGAGATGCACTCGACCTTCTCTCTCCCCGAGGGTCTCGTGGGCGAGTTTGTGCTTTAATGTTCAGAGTCTTTCTAAGCGTCTGGACCATGAGGGGTTGGTGTTTCAATACTGAAACTTGACATCACCTATGTCACTTTAGCTGCAGTAGAGGGGAATGGCTGGTTTTGTGTGTGGTTTACTTGGGTTAAATGTTTGTAGAAAGTACAAGATCATGGTTGAACATGTTCAGACAGAAATTTCCCAGGTATGTAACTTGATTCAGTCGCGCTACTGCAAAGATACCGCTTCATCATGTAATGCGCTTAAAGGCCAAATCTGTGAGAGTTTATGAGGTGGGTGGAACCCCCAAATATAGAATAAAACCCCATTAGACTCACACATGACGACAAAATCTGTACACTTTTATGCAGGTATTTTCCGTAGGTTAGATCTGTTTTATTAAAAAAAGGGGCATTTTCACAGCAGTCTGTGGGAAGTGTTATATACCGTCACATTCTGATGAACTTCTCTTTAATATGAATCAGTATGAAATGATATTTTGTATGCTGCTCTGTTGATCAAGATTTAAGTTTTTCAAGACTGTTCAAAAATCTGTCTGGTTAAAAATGTGAAAAACAGTTTGGAATGAGTGACAGGGCAGAGCAGCGGTGGTCACAGTGTTACAGGGTGGTGTGATAGCGTGAGGGCCCAAGAGAGGGAGCGAGACCGGCTGACGGCATGAACAGAGCCCCTTTGTGCTGCTGCTTTGTGCAGAATGAACATTCAGCAACATAGATGCAAATACCAATCCACATCACTCACATTCACACACAAACCCCCTAACCTACTGTCTGGATGGGATCCAGATGATGGATCTGCTTTTTTTAAAGGAGTCATAACATGCTGAACATTTTTAAAACACATTTTCTGTCTTTCAGTCTTGGAATTAAATAGGCTGCTTTATGTACTGTACTGTACTTTGGTGACCTCTATCTAAATGACTATTATAGCATTAACTCCCAGCTATGAATCGTTGGTTTGTTGTTGTGTCCAGTCAAGGTTTAGCAGGTTAGCATAGCCGATTTATCCCCTGCTGGTAGATGCTGCAAGTACAGAGTGTCTGTATTCTACAACAATGTGTTTCATTAATGTTAGGCGATAGTAAATATATGCATGATGTGTCACCACTTTCTTTTCTTAAGTGGAACTTGAAAAATTGGCTTATATCATAGTAAAAAAAAATAGCACAACTGTTTTAAATTCATAATTAATGAATTGATAATTATAAGAAATGTGTTTCAAGCACCAAATTTGCATATTAGTGACATAGCATATTAGACTAGATTAAAAATCAGTTGAAATTGCCATACCAGGAATAAATTGTATTAAAAAAAAAATAAATAAATAAAAATAATATATATATA